>JACJUM010002543.1:8467335-8490157 GCA_020976665.1 Heortia vitessoides
ACCACTATAAACCGGGCCTTATTGAAATTAGCCAGATTAATAATAACTTTTTTGTTAAGTCTCGTTTATGCTCTCATTTGCATTCAGTAGACTTATAAACGTTATTTGGACATTACAAATAGACACCATAAGCTTTATTATACTTTTTGGCGTGAACTTTTGAATGTAGCATAGTATATAAATAAATTATAATATTACTATAATTAAAGATTATATAAATATTGACTCAGAGAAATTATAGGACGATCACAGGTGAAGGTTAGGACAATATTCAAATAAATTCTAATAATATCTTTTACACATTGACGGCACATTTCATGTGTTGTGAAAGAGTTCATATAATGTACATTTTGAACTATTATTAAATAAAACAACATTTATTTACAAAGGAAGTTTTAATCAAAACATTATTGAAGAAAAATTTTAGATTTACATAAGTATAAAAGCGTGTCTTTTTACCTTTAACTTACCCGTTTACACGATGTACTAACGTATTCACTTAGATCGCTATTCTGCAATAAGTTAAAGACACCGTTAACGGGAAAACTATCTGAAATAAATCGCTCATACGACTCTAAACCTAAGTGATAATCGGATGTGCCTCAAATGATATTTCAAATAGCGAGTAATATAACAAAATTAAATTTTAGAAAACATACATTATTATTTCCGTGTACAACTTGTAACGTCCGATCGTTCGAATCGCACCAATTCGTACGGAAAAAAAGATATTAAGAATTTTTGTCCTACAGCACTAAATTTATTTTACAAATAAAAACGATAGAACCAAAATGAACGCATATTTCGATTACAATCGACGAACTTTACTACAGAGTCGGGTCACTTCGGGCGCAGGCGCAGCGGGGTAGGCCTACTCGTCGAAGCGGATGTGCGTATGCGTGGGTTGCGGGGAGGCGGGCGCGAGCGCGGCAGCGGCGTGCAGCGAGTGCGCGCGCGCCAGCAGGCGACAGCGGCCGCGCGCGCGCCTCGCGCCGCGCCCGCTCTCCGCGCGCCGCCACTGCTCCTCCTCTTCCGACCCGCTCAGCGCCCGCGCGCGGTTGCCAGAGTGCGAGCAGTACTGCCGGACAAAAGAAAAATAAATACAGGTGAACGGACATTTCGACGACGTCCGGGGTCGGAATTCTCGCCGACCTTTTGATCGAATCTCAGTTCGGGATTGGTCCTTTTCATTTTGTCGTCACGATGACCGCTTGAGAAGGTGTAGATACACATTCGTCACGTCTAACGCATATTTCTTACATATAATTATTAATAATTATATTAACTCTAAGAGTTTTTATTTGCTAAAAGATTTCTAATTACTTGTTATTCGTTATATTAACACGAGTATGAGAGCGAGATGTTTCTATAATTGTATAACTTTGATTTATCAATATCTGATGTTCTTTATTCATATATTTCTTCTACAGATATTAGATAGAAAGACTTAGGCATTCTTATCCTCACTAATATTATATAACGTTGTGAAAGTTTGTGAGTATGTATTACCCTTTCACGCCGAAACGGCTGAACATACCTGGATGGTATCTGGCACAGAGAATATTCATAGTCTGGAATACCACATACGATAGTTTTTATCCCAAAACATGGTAACGTGGGATAGAACAGCTTTTATTTTTCTCTATGGAATCGGCACATTTTGCACGGTTAAGCTGTCATGGGGCGACAGAATTCTTCTCGGAAAACAAGTTTCACAGGGACGCGATAAAGGTCTCGAGGACAAAGAGCGGAAAGACTCTGTCGGTTCCGGTACCTTAGTTGCTTCTTACGACGCCTGGTACTATTCTTCTCTGCCGGTACCTCCCGACATCGACGTAATTATAATCCGTTTAAATAATCAAGTAAATCATATGAACAAAAATTCGGGACTCACATCATCTGCGGCCTTGGCTGAGTCGAACCTAATGATAACTTCCGATTGACCCTCTTTTACGTCGACGTGTTGAACGTGAATGTTGGTTCTGATCTGAAATTCAATTAAAAAATACTTAATGTTTAATCTCGTTTAAAAGCTACTTTAACGTGCAAGGGACATCACAGGGTTTACACATTGCTAGTTCTCGACGCGGATAAGCAATAATAACTATGTTTGCACATAAGATAAGAAAGAAATTTGATCACTTGTTGTCCACACATTATCTGATTAATTTCGGGTGACAATTTCAAAACGACATTTTAAACGACAAGAAGAAGCTGGGCAGGCAAGAGGAAGGCCAACAATCTCTGGTCGGTTATGGAATCCTGTCCAAGTTCATCTTTAGTTTCCACCCTTTTACTACCAGAGACCTCTAATTATCTTTTTGTCAGTGATTACGGAAAATAAGACTAAATCAATACGAAATTAATGCTCAATCAAAAACAGTCGAAGAGAAAATATAGCAGAAAGCCTAATTTCGAAAGAGGCAAATTTTAAATCATAGTAATTTTTTAATTTGTATTTTCTATAAAATATCAGCAATTTTAGAACTAATATTATTGGACAAAGCTACATGTGACATGCTTAAATTACTCGGGAGCAAATATTGACTGATGTGAACTACCAATGTTCTGCGCTTATTTGGTTGGAAGCCGCTGATCTGATAGGTAAATTGGGGTAAGGTATAATTAATTATAAGAAGGTTCATTCCCCATGCAGAAAATATACTTATATGACAAATATTTGTGATTCTTCTGCTTTCTGATGTCCGTACACTAGTGCTCTAAGTGACTTATCTAGAAGTCAGAGATTTATGAGATGATGACCAAAAAATATTGAAACTATCATAATATAGGTAGATATATAATATTTTTACTGATATAGCTTCCCGCTTTAAAATTTAATAGCTGTGCTTCCTATTTGACCTATATAGGTACCCACAATGTCATAAATTCTAGCTATTGAAAGTGTGATAATTATAGAGAAATTAGACATTTTTACTTGTGCCTCACTAGAAGCTCTCGGAAACCCGAGCATTTAACTATTAATATAATGTTTAATACAAACACAAAAGACAACAAATTTAATCATGTTATAATGCTTACCATCCTCTTTGTATGCTTGACATCTAGGCATGGTTCAGATAAAACCTCTTTGACAAATGCTCCTGGTATCCTCTCTAATTTTATAACATTTTTGGAACTTTCAGTCTCTGTAGAGATACCTGAAAGTTACCCAAATGCCAATGTAAAAATATATCATATATAACAAAACATAACATCATCTATAAAATATTGCCATTTTGTAATAAAACAAAATAGAAGTCACTAAGCATATAATGATTTGAAAGCATAGAATGAAGACTAGATGTAAATATTTTGATAAATTTGAACCTATATTATTCTTCAGTTTTTGCAAAAAAGAGTAACAAACATTTAACACTGATTTATTTAATACTTAACAATGATTTTAAAGGATATTTATTCATATAATTACCAGGTTCAATTCCAACTGAAGGCACTGCTGGAGCAGGTATACTTGAGTATGTGTGCCTTTTGTTTTGCAAATTTGTTTTTATATTCTTCATATATTTCCTTTGCAAATTCAAATATTTGTTTCTAAGAGCTTTCCATTCTGATTTATGCAGCACTTGAAGACCCCAGAGTGCACCTTTTGGAGCTTCATTTTTTATCAATCGGTTTTTGGATTTACTCTTTTCTTTTGCCTTTTTTCTTATCTTCTTCTTTCTTGCTAGTTCTTGGTCTGAGTTTCCTTCATCATGACTAGTCGTCTCATCTTTTGTTTCTAGATCAGTAGATTTTGTGTCCTGAAAATTTAAATAAGATTTTCAAAATATATTTATTAATTTGATTTTGGGCATGCTTCATTTTACCTTATTGGCATAGAAACAAATAAAGTTTAAACAAAATTAAAACAAGCAGTACTCATCCAAAACATTTCATCATAGAAATTGAGAGACAAATTAAACTGCCTGTATACTTACTTCAGTTGGAGTGGGAACAATACTTTTATTCTCATCCTGAAATAATTGGAAAAGATGTGTGAGCCCAATTTTAAGAACAGAGTTATTTTGAACCTTAAAAAGATCATGGTATTATTTTTGTATATATAAATTAGATAAATGAAGATAAGATTTAAAAACAAGTAATTTTATCATTTCTGAAGTTGGGAACATAAAATTTTTTAGATAACCCCATGGTTATTAACTAAAACTTTAATACGAATTTCATTTAATTAGCTTAACATTGTGATTTATCTAACTTTTACATTCTGATTCTGTTTCAGACTTCAAGAGGTTTCTCATAAAAAAGATTAAAGTTTGAGAAAAATATGAGTAGTAAACAAAAATATAACAAAAACTATAAATTCCTATAAGCGCCAGAATCACTGCTCTGATCCCAAAAATTATATCACCAGTAGCTGCACAGTCCAGAAGTCTTATACAATCCTAGGGGTTTGGAACTAGAGGTCTTGTAATCTCTAGATATTTTTTTGTGTTATTCCTTGCAAATTCTTGATGACTTCAAGAAAGGGGTTCTTAAAGAATGTTGTGAAAAGGCTTTTCAGGGTCAAACATATGCATTGGATACCACTGTTTTTCAAGAAGGTTGTATGCCAGTTTGACACCATTGTAATATAAAAATAATTAACTAACACTTAGTTTACTTACAGTGGGTGTATCAATTTTCTTTTCACTATCTGACTCACTGCCTAACTTAAGCTCTAATAACTTTTGTGATTTTTTTTCTTTATTCTTTTTGCTCTTTTTCTTTGGTGGTGAACCACCAAAGAAAATGTCCACCTTATCATCATTCTTTTCCATGTTGTCTACAGTTGTCTCTTCAATAGAAAACATTTTTATTGAAGATAGTTCTTCAGGAGGCATGGATGTTGGCAGCTTGCAACCCATTTTAGTAAAAGTATTAATGCACTTTTGAGCATCTTCTGGCTTGTCAAATTCTATAAAAGCATATCCCTAAAATGCATAGTACAAATATAGTAAAAACCATCAGTTTTAATTATTTACATCATATTGTATTAATGTTAAGAAGATTTTAGTTATAAGAAAAAACTAGAAAATTCTCATTTTTATTTTCCTAAATTAAAACAAAAAATAATAATTTGCATACCTTTATTTTGTGTGAATGTTTAAACTTGGGTAATGAAATGTATGCAACATGCCCAAAGTCAGAAAATACTTTTTCTAACCATTCTCTGCTTGCAGTTACTGGGATGGATTCCACATAGACTGTCCTAGAATCAGCATCATATGGCAAGATTGGACTTTTCCTTTTAACCTAAAAATAGAAGTAATCAAACTTCAAAAACATGAACAAGAAGACAACAAAATAAATATGCTTATATTGTTTACATATACATATAATAGATATTAAGATAAACCTTTGATGTGTAAAATCTAACTTATGATAAGAAAAACAAAATAAAATATTATTTGTAGTTTGCGAAGGTTTAATTAAAAACCCCAGACTTCAAATATTTCAAGAATGACATAAAAATTACATTAGGTCTATAAATGCAAGCTAATATTAAAACTGAAGATTGTCTATAACTAGACGGGTCTAACAACAAAATATTAAAAGAAAGAAAAAAGCTTTACAACTGCTAACACACTTGCCCTGGTAGGCAATTATGGGCCAAAATCTTCCTTTCTTGGAGAGGTCTATGTCCATCAGTGGATTAGCAATGTCTGGTATGATGAATTCCGTATCTCTATATATAATATTGGAGCCATTACACATATTTAACTTAAATTCATCTTTTTTGGCTGTTTGGCATTAGGCTGCAAAATTAAATCTAATTGATTCATAGAATACAATTCGATAGACTAATCTTACCTTTAATTTATCTTCAGATAACTCCAATAAGGTTGAGTTTTTCATAGATTTAACTATATCAATAATATCTGATGTGAGTGATCGTATTTTGTTGAATTTCAGAAAAGTGTCGAGTGGAACGTACGGCTCATTTTTGACTAAATCTCCCAAGAACCTATCTTTTGCCAAATTAGCATCACTAAAATAAAATTCCATTTGTTTAAGGATGTTTTCATACAACTGCTTTTTGCGATGACGAACACGTTTTCTGGGACTAATCTCCATCTTCGCTACTTCGGTTACTTCAGCAGATTCTGACTCTGGCATCCTACTAACACTTAATTAATGATAAATCCAATAATTTTATAAACTACCTCAAAAGAATTAATCAAATTATTATCAACAAATTTAAAGTAAAACACCGGAATTGGCATTATTAATTTGACATTATTATTTTTAATTCTGTTGTGACTCAAATAACACACACTACTCTGCCCACTAACCAACTATTTAATTTTTATTATTAATTAATAGTTTGTAATTGTTTGGAAGATATAAAATAATGATGGAGTTACTTTTTAATTTGAATTTTGCAGATATAATGGATAATAATTATACACTGAATTCAGAATAAAATTAAGGTTATAAGAAGTTACGTTTTCCAATAATATGGATTGTTTTTGTTGATAATTTTAAGAAAGTTTTATCAAAAACAAGTTAAAAACACGATTGAATATTAAAAATAAAATCTAATTATTATTTTGATTATTATCTATAAATAATCCCATAAATGAATAAATAAATATAAGTGAATAAAAATGCCATACATTCGAGATTTTTTATTTTTAAATAATCTTGTTTCTTTCTGTTCTGAATACTTCTGTTTCAGCAATTCTCGTATCTCTTATTCAATACCAATCTTATACGATAATATCTATTAAACTGTCACTGGTTTTCGATCGGCACATAGGTTTTATAATCTGTGTGTCATAATGCTCTCTCCCTGTCTTTACAAATTTTCTCTCTCTATATTAGTCTCTGTCCGCTCTGCACTCCAACCAGAATTATGTGGAGAATTTTATCACATAAATCTTATTTATAAAGCAAATTTGTGTTGAGTACTGATTTAAAATGTTATTTTTTTTGTACCACGTTATTGGTTGTCTGTAAACTTTGGTACGGACCGGTCATAAGTTAAACTTCGCGAGGTTTCATACCTGGATTTATTCGTACTGAAGATGACGGATTTTATTCACGATTGTGTTATTATTACGGTTTAATTGTGTGTATTGGTCAAAATGAATTCAAGTTCAAAATCGGGTAATGTTACCTTAAAGCCCATTGAAGTACCTAAGGCTTTACAGGAGGGTGAGAAATTCATCAAGTGGGATGAGGTATGCATTCTCTTTCATTTTGTCAATACCATTTAGAATACTCATTGGAAAATAGTTTCTTTTCAATACATTTTCTGTGACGCATAAAATATATATATTTTTATGTAACTTAATTCTAAAAAATATTTTTCTTATTTGAGTCTTATTACTCTTAAAAGTAAACAACTATAAATGTATTAATGTATATTTACAGTGTATGTTTCAAGATTATATATTATAGAACTGGTATTCAAGAGATTTTTCCACAATGCATTCAATCCATAACTTTCTCAAGATTAAGTAAATTTATTAAATGAATAAGAAACCTGAGTTTGATAGATCAGTACATATACTAAACTTATTTACCAAGTTCAAATACCAAAGTTGAAAATGGATAGTGATTTATTATGCTAATTAATAATTTTTATACATTTGTTTTTATATGTGGCCCTTTGTTTGCTCAAACCTCTATGAACCCAAATATCTTATGTTTTTTGTCTCAGAATATATTTTCAATAGTTGACTTGCAGTAGAGAAAACCTATTTTATCACAATAATGTGTTCAATTATAAACTCAACTGTATTATAAATTAGAGATGCTCTTTGGATCAAATTTTTTGATTAACATCGATTTTTTGCTTTATTGCATTTACTTAATTTGGTGCAAACATTTTAGAGTTATATTATTCTAAGGTAAAAGGATTTGAGAATGAAATAAGATTAATATAGATTAGATAATTTATAGCACATTTGGATGTATTAGTGTAATAGCTCTGTTCATTATTTCAATATAATACTAAATCAGCTTAAAAGACAACAGACAACTAACAGGAGTTTTCAGTCAGTGAATATGTATACCTTTTGTCTAATAGGACTCTGGCACCGGTCTCCCTGTCACACTACGTGTTGACCCCAAAGGCTACTTTGTATATTGGACAGATCAGAACATGGAGGTAGAGTTGCTTGATATTGCAACAATTCGAGATGTGAGGACTGGAGGGCATGCAAAAGTCCCCAAGGTAAGTAATTACTTAGATTTTGTCGTAACTGGCTGGCTGGCTGAGTTTAGTAAAAAAATTTACTTGCTATGTAACTTATATATGAAGTCAAAATTTTCTCAAGCATGCATAAAAAGAAGTTTAAAATATATTGTTAGCTGAATTGACCCTTTGTACTCAAAGAAAAATATCAACCTCCAGAAATCTTTCGAAATCTTACAGTAAATTTTGGTGTATTTAAATATTAATGTTGGTTGTGAAATTTTACAGATTTATGTATGTTGATCTGTTGCTTTGTGTACCCGACCGCTTCGTAATTTGACCGCATTGAATGGGTGGGACTTGCCACAGCTCACAAGTTACATTATCAATGCTGGGCAGTGGTCAGTTCTGGGATGCTGTGGTCTGTTAGTTCGTTATGTAACGAAGCCCTGCCGTATTTGGCCGGGATGAACCCCCGTTCATCCCGGCCAAATACGGCAGGGCTTCGTTGTCTCCTGTTCCCACTGTAAATCAGATTGCGGGTGGTTAAACTTGCGCAGCTTCCACCGGCATTGTACTTGTCTTTGGAAACGACAGTACAATTCTGCTTAAATCATATAATAAAGACTAAATAGAGACGTATCATACCAGTTATTGAAAGTCCACTGTTGGACATAGGCCTCTCCAAGAAAGGAGGTTTTTTGCCCGCTTTTTTGACGCGTTGGGCAAGCGTGTTGGCAATCGCGCAGCGTAGTTTTCGCGACGGGGATGCTGCTGCCCACCCCCGCCCTGTGCGTTTGAGCTGCACTGTTTCGGATGGATATACCACCAGGTATCGGTTCTGGTACCTTAGTCGCCTCTTACAACACCTGGTGCAGTAATATTCTACTCCGCCGGTACCTCCCGGTAAGAGACGTATCAGGAAATACATATCACAGTTAGGTCATTTATACGATTAGGCGCCGACATACAATACAAAACACTGAGTTTAGTTCATTAAGTAATATCAGCATCCAGTATACTCATCCAAATGATTTATACGTCTTCTCCTGTTCGAAAATATGATTTGTTCAATTGCTGGTCAGACACTGCGACCCATGCCCTGCGTCAATTAACACCTACAAGATTTAAACTATCAATTTAATGGTGTGTTGAGTCAATTAGTATTGTGTCTTGTTGAAGATAGTGACTTGATCTGATTGTATGATAAACGCATGTATAGAACAGATATAAACTTAGATGGATTCGGGTTTTTCATTTTTTATTTTATCATTGTGCCATGTGCCATTTATAGAAAGGCATAATTAAACATACTGGCAGTAGCGATATACATAATAAAAACCGATGAATATGATTACCTCGTAAAGTCTTCCCGATGGTATTACTGGTAAACATAGAAGTCAAGACTACTTTTTTAAATTTTGACCATATACTAATAACGGAAACCCATACCACTACACAACGTTCTCGGTCACAAAATCTGTCCATAATGCAAATTTTTTAACACACCTACCCGTGCAGTGGGTTATAGATATTGTAAGGTCTGTAAACCAGCCAAACAGCAAAACAGATTTAAAAGCGTAAACAGAAAAACGTGATGATTCGACTAATGATGAGAAGGTGCAAGACTGCTTTTAAAATAACAAAGCGTGAGATTTAAAATAGATCGTTGTGTGAATTATTCGTGACTTTGTTATAATTGCATGAATAGCTAGCAGTCAGTCGTCCAAGATGTGCGCTATAGAGTATAGACTATATATAGTATACAGGTATAGTGTATTATTAACGACACGGCTACGGCTGTCGTGTTGGCGTGGAAACTGTAAGGCGCGGCCACTCGTAATTTGTGAAATACGGCGGCGGTGTGCCACTTATGATGATGCTTTCAATGTTAATTACTTTTATAACATTACCTTTCCAGTATCAAGTATTGTTATAAATGGCTCCAAATTTCAATGGTCCCCTGCACGTCACGGAATAGCAATACGCTCAGTTGGTTTATATTGTCAATCTGTATTTTCTTGTTTTGTAGGCCAAATAAGAAATTGAAATAATATTATGCTATTATAAATGTATTGTTGATGTACGAAATTATAATAATTTGGTATATCATATTTTCTTGCACATGATTGAACCTTTTCCTTAACAAATTTATAGCAACACTATGCTTTATATTTCCTAGAGCTCTGCCGGGCTTTTTCAACAAAAAATAATGTATAATAAAATATTGACGATAAGCGTCACAAACAAGTTTTCGCTCCACGAATTATATTAATAACAACTGATAAGTAATTTTGTTTATGGTATACCAATCTGTATGATCTCGGGTTGTATATTGATTTATTTGGGTTTAAGTATAAAATCAGCCATATGCCTGATTCTTCAGAATTTGATTAATAAATAAGTCTAAATTGCTTTAAAAGATACAGCCCGACACAATAGAATTCGCACTGGTGTTTTTAAAATTACGTAACTACTTCTAATATTTTGATCACGACTCCTTGTTGGCATTATGTTGTTATACCAGTTGACTTAACATTTTTTATTATATTTTTAAGTCAGTAACATTATGTAGCCCGCCAGTTTATATTTCTTCTAGATAATAAGATTTGTTCTGCCTCTTTCTCTAGAAGATAAGGTGTAACTTTGTCTATTCTTCCATGTATTATTCTTCTGTCTTTTTCTTTTTCTCGTGGTGCATACTTAATATTTCGCAGCTTAAATGTATTTTCTAGTTTATTCTCTAGTTTCGTATAAACATTGTTTACACAAGGTTTGGGTTGTTACCTTGTTCTGAAACAACAATATTTATCATTTTCCCTATTTATAAAATCAAAGATAATCTCCAAGTAGCAAATATGCATGTTGCGACCGCGTTTATGTATAGAAAATTGATGTCGCGCTAAATTTATCGTCTGCCGGATCGTTATCGATTCCGGGTCATGCACTAATTTTAGAAAAATCTATCTGCCGCCATAAATTATGCCTCCGACACAACGGGAGCAGTTTGAATATCGATTAATGGCTATTTAATTTAGAACCATAAATCGTCACCTCTAATGCTGCCACAATAACAGACGATATATATGTATTTAAACTGTTTAAAGAACCTTTTCAATTCGCTGTAATTTGGAGTTACTAATTATAATGTGCTCTCGAGTTAGCGATTCCTTCATTATACTCGTGTACACTTACAATACTGTTTTCACATATGACTAATATTTTATAATAGCTTTGTTAGATAATCGCACGAATGCAGGCTTGTTATTAGATGATGATTGTTTTTGTAGTAAAAATATAAATCAATGGCATTGTAATTTTCCGAGTAATCTCGATACTAAGTATTTGCCAAGGATAATTGGCAAAGACGATTTCGTAGTTGATGAATAGCTTGTTTGTTATTGCTGTTGTGGTTGATTATACTAAGCCATGAATTATAACGACCTTTTCAGATTATGTTGTTAGGTGTCTAGTTTGATGATAAACTGTGAGCTACGTTGTACTTTAGCGCCTTGGTTATTAAATTATGTCGTAGAGTGTAGGAAGAGTTTGTGATGATTTTATTACATGATTGCGATTATTTCCTTAGCTTATCAAGGCGCTACCCACGTTGGTAAGTGATTTTTTCGTCTTCTGCAGTGGTATTTAAACTTTAAGGCTACGAAACACAATCCTTTTCACATTTTTCTTTTACGGAATTTTACACATGAACATGACAACAAAATGTTATACATAATTTATGTTTAAACACACCTAATGATATATTGTGTTGTAGTAGTGTAGTAGACGTTTTATTTGTAATCTGGTTCCCCTAAACATTACCTGTTCGTATAACAACAGGAGCCGTGGCTATAGTAAGTAAGCATGTATTGTATTGTTTATCTACTATATATCTACTACTACTTAGACAGCCTCGTTAAACTTTTAAGTACAATCACGATTTTCTAACTACATTGCCCTCAGATATATTCCCTGTATTTCCCGTTTCTATAGATATGTCTACAATTCTGCTTCTATGTGCCCGTTTCAATAATTGAGATGATTTCGTATTGTTCGTTGTTTTTCTACTGCTATTACATAAAAACATATATATTAGGGCGGGATGTTTGAGCGCGCCGGTGTTTATGGGCCCCAGCAGATTCCAATTTGTCGGTCCGCCCCGACTGATCCGATAAATTGTATTGCGCTTCAGTTGCCGCACACACCGGCCTTAAATACAAAGTATTACTATTATCAGCTTTACTGTTCCCCACAAGTTAGGTCACATTATATACATTTAACAGTATGCTAATGATTATATATTCTATTCGTTGACAGGAATTGACGTGAAATATAAGCACCGTCTTCATTTTCTTAAATATATAATCATCAATATATAAATACATATTAATTTATGTATTTATATATTTTTATGTACTTGTAGTACATACAAATATTTATCTTTTTAGATAATAAACTACTTGCTGTTTGATAACTCTGCCATTCAATTGTTCTTGTTAGCCCTTTAAGGACAGCGGTGCATTTTGTTCCGTCGTTATTGTTTTTTAATTGAACAATCAACTAAAAGAAAAGTCTGTATCGGTGTTGAGGCAAAATAAATGGCATTTGAAAACCATATTTTTTCTAAAAAATTAAATGCACAAACCAACATCATCATCAACCTTCATTAGCACGAATACCTCGCGGCTCGCTTGTCATCCTATTTCAACATTTGTTAGGCAATCATTTGTCAATCCTCATTTTAGTAACGTTATGCTAAATGATAACCAGATTATTGGTAACTACTATTTAAGGATATTTGTTCAATACATTATAACCTAGAACACATCATCGACATACGTATTAGGAATTAATTTACCTACTTATAAACAAATATACACGTTATATGACCGTGATTTGTAATCGGCTGCGATGATTTTATTGGCTAGAAATTAATATTGTGTTACTAGTCCAGGACCGAATTTTTATAAACCTCGCTGAAGTCTTAGCGGTTGCTCATATTTCATAATATGTCGAATAAAACATTATTTTTTTATCGCAGGATCCAAAAATTAGGAATGTGGTGCTGATCGGCTCCCAGGGCTCGCTCGAAGAGAAGACTGTGACGGTGTGCTATGGGGCCGATTTTGTCAACGTCACTTTCGTCAATTTCTGTTGCACCAGAAAGGAGATAGCACAGGTAAGATTTCAATATATCTTAATTAAATATTAATCCTGCTATGAAAATGCGAGGTTGTTCACATATTATTTTGTGTTTATATAATCATATAAACTCATAATATCACTATTCTTTTAACGGATATAAAAGGCGGTTTATTTGCCTTTTAAATTTTCTCATAGACGTGTCGGTTACCTTGCGGTAAAAAATATTAAACGTATGTTTTTGTGTGTTTGTTTGTAATGTCTACAACATAAAAACTAGATATAGACTATAAGCTAGACCAATTATAAAAATTGTTCATGATTAAAAAGCGACATCGTCACCGAGTAATTAAAAGAACTACCTAAAATGGAATAATATAAACAAGGTTTATATATTTGTACGTTTGTATGAAATAAACTCAAAATCTACTGATTTTTATAATTATTTTACTATTAAAAGCTATATAATCCGTAAGTAATTTAAGTTAAATACTTTATCTCAGTATTATAATGGAAACTGGAACTATACGTGTAAAACTGTGGTATTTATTTATATATTTACGCAGATGAAGTCGCGAGTGGCTGCTCTTACTAAATAAATCGTTTTACAAGATTAAATATAACTGGCCCGATGGCGCATGAGGTAGCAATGCCATCTTGTATGCTAAAGGTCGTGTGTTCGATCCTTACCTAGGACAAATATTAATATGATATATTTGTGGTTGTTCTGTGTCGGGGTGTTAAATATATGTATTTAAGTATTATATTTGTGTTGTCTGAAGTCCGTAACACAACTTGCAACTTAACTGATGCTTTTAAATTGTTACCAAATCTTATTATAATCTAGTAATTATTTCAAAGAATAAGGTTGAATAAGTGTCGACTGAATAAGAATAGATAATTATATCTATGATCAATTAACAGGCTACGTTCCACGTACTTCCTGAGAAAACGCATTAAGCTAATGGGTTCATTGATGGGTACATACTTTTCTTTGCCATCAATTTATTATTAGCAATCTAATAACAGCTCACTTTTGACGATTAGGATGGAATTAATTTATCTCGATGTAAGGTGTCAGTTTTCTGTGTTAATATATAGCTTAACACTCGTAAGCTTACAAACTATATTTTAAAATATACCAACTTGTAATAATATAAATGTATTAAACTAAAAAGTAAAAATATTTACTTTACAAAAAATATATTTCAAAGTAGAAATATTATATCATAGGTATTCAAGTAGTTATTATCATATTTGTGATTCCTCTGTAGTCTGATGTCCGTAACACAAGTGCTTTAAGCGCCTTATTACGGAGTCGGCTCAATGTATAAGATCTTGTGGGAATTTATATTTTTTTTTATATACCCGTATATCAGTGGCCCATGGTTGCATCCGTGTGGTTCCCGTAAGACTAATAAATAATAAAATAACCTAAGCAATTATTAATAACATTGACATTTGCGGTGAAAGTTCTGTGAAAATCGGTCCAACCATTTCAGAAATTAGCTGGGATTTTTTTATGGGAGTACCATACGTATGCATGTTTCTAATGAATCAATTTTAATTATATTGTGATACATCCATATGTACATATCAATAAAATGTAACTTTCGATTAAGGCTCAAAATTCAATAAATATGTATCTTAGATCTAACAATGCCTGAACGTTGTTTAATCACTCCGTCATAAAAATTTCGGCCTTACCTAATTTTCCTATTAATTATCAACATTAAAAGATTAAAATAATCGATTAAGCGGGCGGTTAATTTCAATGCAACACTTATCCACAGCTTCGTAGACATGTTGATCCATTTGATCGGAGTGGCTCGTGTACGAGGCGCTATGCACTGTCCTGTGGTTATGTTCCGTGCGGTCGGAACGTGTTTCCATTTCGCCTGAATTACGGGTAAGCCTCGCTAGAACCCGCCCTGCGCACAGCACGCTGTAGCTGGTTCGATACGGCTGACCGCCCTGAGCGCCGTGAAATATTCATATCTGTCTCGCAAACGTTTGCACAAGTCACAAAAAGAGTTATAAAAAAGGGACACCTGTATGCAGTTAGACTTGTGAAAAATTTGTATGCACTATTGTAAAGCTTATTGTTTCGGCTGTAATGGTTTGTACGTTTGTCACGCTTGGATTGTTTTACTCTTAGGTTCTCTACTGATCAAAGTTTAGTTAATAACTCTTTATTTTAAAGTTTTGATGTCCGCGGTTGTCGTCTCTATTTCATTTAATGTTCAATATGTTACTATTCTGAATTTTATTCAGTTGACTGAAAAGTTGAAAGAAAAGTATGAAAAGTTTAAAACCTTTATTAGTACAGTAACCGGTAACCGACAAACAAATGAGAACCTCAATATAGTGATATTTCTTATAAATAATAGTAATCGGTGTATGGCGTGGGCTCTCAGAAGTCTGTTTACCCATAGGTATCATTAATGCACTTTAGTAGCGTTATAACCTGATAACGTCCACTGCGTGTTCCCGAGTCATAACTCCACGATCGGCTCCTTTAATAAATATCGGATAGAGGTATATTTTTTATGGTCCGGGCGTTCTAGCCAGTTATGTTGGATATGATGTGTTATTCTGCCGCGCGTGTTATAAATTGAAATAAATGATATCGTGGTACTTTGACGGGGTCGCCGTTAGCACATTAAAAATGTAGAGTTTGTTATTATTTATTGCCTCGATTAGATATTTTCTTTGGATTTCAGTACATAAGTGTATAATTAATTAGCACAAGTCTTGTTCGCCACTCTATTTTATTGGAATAAACCCAAAATGTAGAGTAAAGTGATATTCCTGACCATCCTACTAGCTAGCCAAGTCGTATTTTATCGAGTCTTGAATTATTTTTAGTAATGGCATATGTTTGTTATTATTTTATTTGAAAGAAAGAACACCTCGTAACAAATCCGACACTATTTTGTCAGACTTCTCAGAAATTGTATTGGAGATGCTAGTCGCCTTTGAATCCAATCCTGGGTAAGGCTCTGTGGTTCAGACAATGTCGCAACTATGAATAGACGAATGTGATGTGAGTTAGATACAAAGTGAAACCGGGGTCAAGGGAGCATACAATCGTACGTGTGATCTCGTGCGTAGGCTTCCAAAATAAAGCCACCGTTGACTGTTTCATAGGAGTAGTCTTTTATTTGTGACAAGAGATACCGAAGCATTGAGTTATAAATATAAATGTTGCCCTTTGATATAAAGGTTAGTTGGGGTTTTTTGTAGTAATTTGTTGTTCGCCGTGTCATTTAGAGGTATAGTAATGAGGTCATTGGGTTTGATAATAGAGGATAGCCTATATATAAATAACAAATTAGCAATATTTCGTCTAAAATTTCGTTTAGAATAATATAAAAAACAGCTATCTCGTGGCGTCTTCTAGTAACAGACACAGGCCAGTTTTAAGCAAATACTTTTTTATATATATTAGGCTGAATATAATAAGCCTAATGAATAAATTAAACTAAAAACTTAACAGGGTAAAGCTGTTCAAATAACTTTGAACAAATATCGTTATTATGAATGTAACTTTTACAATTAGCGTTAATATTTATAGTATTTTAATTTAGCAAAATCAGGAACAAAACGCATTTGTTCATCATCATCATATCGGCCGGACATTGACCTCCTGAAAGGGAAAATTGCCCATAATTATTTTGCAACTTCTCGATGGGGATGCTGCTGCCCATCTCCGCCTTATTGTGTTTGAGCTTCACTATTTCGAACTTCATCTGTCATAGTCTATACCTCAGTTGTCTTTTACGACACCTGGCACTGCGGTACATACTACTTTATACAGACGGTATTCCTTAGCACACTTTAAACTGAAAATATTATTTAATTAAAATATGCAATAACATATAGTCCATCCATAAACATTAATAGTTATATATGTTCAGTATTTAGTAGAAATCCAATCAAGCCATTAGGCCATAGTTTGATTTATTTTAGGTAATTTTGAGCATTGTATTTTACTAGATGTGGACCGAAGAGCTGTTCCAATTGGCTTACAACCTGAACCAGCTAAACAACCCAACAATTAAATTTCTGGAGAAATTGCACACTAAAATCGTCCTTAAAGCAGACAAGTCGGGGAAAATTCTGGTTAAAAAGTAAGTGAAATAATATTTCTATATAGTTTATAACGTATTGATTTCATGATGCTACATAAGTTTTACGAGGAGTTCTAAAGGTAAAAATGTATTGACAACAAACAATAGTGCAAAGAACTGTAATATCTAATAAATTTTTATTTAGCCTCTATCCTTTTGCTAATAGTTTAAAAAGCATTTATCCTGTATAAAATGAATAGTTCGTGAACTGTTTGAATTTGAAAAAACCAAACTATAAAATTTTACAACAGTATAACACACAACACGTAAAGTCAAGTACGTGTCATAACGTTTTCGTTATGACAGGTACTCAGTTTTATGTTTCATTAACGAGAATGTGCTCATAAACGGTTTTGAGATATTACTCTGATCAGCAAGAAGATTTTGATGGCGAACGAAATCGTCGAGCGCAAAGTTAGCAGCCTGTTATAATCTTATTCGAACGCTGTTTAGATGGAGCCTTGCCAAATCAATTATGTCTGATTTCAGCTTATGATGATGAGAATTTAAGTGAGTAATAGGAGTTGTGATAACATTCTATTTCCGGCCCGGGGTGTCACTATTATAGCGATCTACGTCAAACGACCAAATAATAAAGTTCTTATACTGGTGACAAATAAAGCGCACGATATAGAACTGAGTTTATTACAAATTTTACGTTGCAATAAAAATGCACATCACGCAATATAAACTATTATGAATTACGTTATAAGATCGCTATTTCAGTGATAGTAAAATATAGTTTCTTTGCAGCATCGTCCGGATATTTGCCCAAAATAAAGAAGACAAAAAACGCGTGGAAAAAGCACTCAGTGAGTCTGGACTCCCCACCGGCAAGAACGATACAATCTTTCAAACAAAATTTCAATTTGAAGACTTTTTTGCCTTTTACAAGAATCTCACTCAACGCATGGAAGTCCAAACTATATTTGACAAATTGTAAGTACGTTTATTTAGACAATTCCTTAAATTTTTGTATTTGAACTAATTTTTTTTTAAATTATTTTCCTTGTATAAAGAATACATTGAATTTGAAAAAGGCATCTCCATTATTACGATTCTAACAATATATATATATACATCGTTATCTTTTCATACGCAGAACAATGGAATGAAACTACTAAGTTACTGAACTAGAAAAATGTGGGCACTGAATATCCGACGCTTGTGAATTTCCTATTATTCGAAGCGGAGGCTGGCTATAGAAATGTGTCTGAGTAGATAGGAATACTTTTTACACTCTATTTGCTTTTAAATTGTATTCAGCAGTATTAATAGAATATTCTATATTACTTAGAACTGATGGGAAGACTTACCTGTCGGCGACACAACTGGTCGACTTCTTGAATGAGGTCCAGCGTGACCCTCGGCTCAACGAGATTTTGCATCCATATGCTGATATACAGCGGGCGAAAGATCTGATTAAAGCTTACGAGCATAACAAATACAACCAGCAACGGTCGCAACTCTCGTTTGATGGATTCCTAAGGTTTGTAACACTGGCTACTTTATACGTTTATATGACGTTCATATTCTTTTTGTTATTCTCTATGATATCTTGGTACAAAATGTCGATGATTTCACGATAACTTACACCCGATTCGCGATAGGAAAAATAATTGTCAATGTAGTTAACCGTTTAGCTATATTCGCAAATTAGGTTACGAAAAAGACAATAATATATTCGTTTATCTGAAATCATTAAATAGGACGTCGTGTTACACAAATTGCTACGTATACGGGGCGTATTTTTTTAGGTTTCTAATGTCGGAAGACAATCCAATAGTGGCGCCGAACAAGATGGATCTTTGCGACGATATGGAGCAACCACTAGCGCACTACTTCATCAATAGTTCACATAACACCTACCTCACCGGCCACCAGATAACCGGCAAGTCCAGCGTCGAGATCTACAGGCAGAGCTTGCTCGCCGGCTGCAGGTGGGTCTTATATTATATTATATACCTATAATATTCACTTTAATGTTTACGTTTTATTGCTAAGAAAAACTGTTTGCCTAACATTGTATTTAAAGAGGTACACCTCATACAAAAGATTGTCTGCATTGGTGCCTCACTCTCACGTATTTGTACCGCTAAATAGCATTGTTTGCGTTGCTGTGTTCCGGTTTGAAGGGTGAGAGAGGCAGTGGAATTACTGGGTAATGTCACTTAATATCTTCATGTCACGAGGTTGGTATGCGCTAGTCATATATTTGTGATTTTATGAGTGTCTATAGGCTGCTACGACGTTTACTATCAGGCGGACTGTACGCTTGTTTGCCGACGTAGTCAAATGCTAAAAATGCTGGTATTGTTTTTGATTATAAGTATAATTTGTTATTATAAATAAAATTTTATGTACTGGAGGTAAAGTATTCCTACCAATCATTTTTAATTAATTATTTAAAATATTGGATATACTTTAATTACTAAGATAATGGGTGTACTTTAATTACTAAAGTAATATAGATATATATTACAATCACATTGTGTTTGTTTTTTTATTTTCTCTTGAACTCTGTGCGGTTTTATTAACCTCAATGCTTAAAATTTACGAGCGCCAGTATTATTTTTATCTTCTAATATTTTTTTTCTGAAACAGATACATTGTATTTGGTGCCACGAAATCAATGGTGCATATTTTTACATGTGGCGATTTACTGTTTTAGTATAGATGAGTAGAGTAAATATTTAGTATTAATATGTGTATTTAGTATTCAGTTGGCCATGTACTTTTTCATTGAATTTGTTTCAATGTCAAACTCGATAACAGCCTAGATTCCCC
This sequence comes from Heortia vitessoides, assembly GCA_020976665.1. Classification (NCBI taxonomy): domain Eukaryota; kingdom Metazoa; phylum Arthropoda; class Insecta; order Lepidoptera; family Crambidae; genus Heortia; species Heortia vitessoides. The sequence continues at coordinate 8,487,544 of JACJUM010002543.1, forward strand.
TTACGGACGGCATATCGTTCATGTGCTTATCATTTACTGTTATACTAATGAAAATGTTATCGTACTAATTAATGAAAAAAGTCTCCATACCTCCATGATGTGTTTTTAATAGTTCAACCAATTAACGCAGCATCGAAAGAGCGAGTATCGGCCCATCAGCGGCTATCGGCCTTAATTGCCACGTAGTGGACGTAAATAATAGTAAATATTTAGGAAATTATTCTAAATTGAAAAGTCTGGGAATCTTCCAACGCTTTGTTTGTAAATAATTGCCTCTAATAGAGTTTTAGCACGTTCGTGAGATTTGATTAAATAATTCCCTTGGAACTCGTTTCTTTTGAGGAAACTTATAACGATATTGTCAGCGAGTACAATACCTAGTCACGTGCGTGTGGTGTTGCCGTAGATACAAACATAAGCGTCGGGACATGTTAGGTGCTTCATTTAGTTACTCCAGAAAGTTATAACATGTTGATTCTATTCGGTAGTAGCCCATTCTTTGATCTACACTCAAAACGATTGCCTGCACTGCTTCCACAAATAAACACAGCCGGAAAACGATTGGGTACTGATGCGTGCGCGTCGATATATCAATTGTGATAACGCGCACTTGAATGAATATTAACGGTTCGCAATATTGTTATATATTTATATTAAAAACTTCTCCGAAATGGCTCTTAGAGAATGGTTATCACTCATAAAACTATACGATGTATTTTTATACAAACAAGTTGACCCGACAAACGTTGTCCTGTCTTAACGAGTACTATTTAATTCGAATTGGTTTAATTAATCTATTATTATCGTGATTGCGTGGCCAACAGAAATAGGGATTCATTTATTACTATATCAAGAGAGAAGTATTCTTAAATTTTATAACTTCCGTGTAAATTTTTCTTTCATAAGAGCTATCTCCTGACAATAACAAATACAACAAAAAATGGCGTAAAATTGGTCCAGCCGTTACGTAGTAGCGTGACCAAGGGAAATAGGGATTTATATATAGATTTGCTATTTATTTATATTAAATATGTCGTCTTTTTTCAATAGATGTGTAGAGTTAGACTTCTGGAACGGGCGGACTGAAGAGCCGGTGATTGTTCATGGTTACACGTTTGTGCCAGAGATAAGCGCAAAAGAGGTTCTGGAAGCGATCGCTGAAAGCGCTTTCAAGACATCCGACTACCCTGTGATATTGAGTTTTGAAAACCATTGCAACCCGAGGCAGCAAGCGAAGATAGCGAACTACTGCCGAGATATATTTGGAGATATGCTGCTTGATAGGCCACTGGATTCGCATCAACTTGAGCCAGGTATAGTACTTTTAATAAATGCAAGTGATAGTTAAGAGCTATCGGTGTTGATTGTAGACACAGGATGTTTGCTTATTCAGCCTTGCTTATAGAAATATAATTTAGTACAATTTAGTGCTTTTTTATGATCTATAGTAAAAAGTATGATTAGTGCATATAAGCATTAAAATAATATTCATGCAAATTTAGTGATGAAACTGTTTATAAAACCCAATATTTATTGGCAAAGGACTAGTAGTGGTTTCTTGAGGCGTTTATCTTTCATCTGTATACGGACGGTAGGAGACTTATAAAAATGTTATTTGGAATTGATTAAAGTTGAATAGAGAGACGATAGAAACTTCCGCAGATATTTTCGGACGTGTGGAATGCGGTTGCGGTTGATGTTTTTATGGAATTAAAAACAATCATGCCATGCATTGTTAAAAATATAATATTTGTAGAAAAAACATTTTACTTTTGTCTATAATATATATATTGTACATGTGTTTATTTAATTCAATGAGTTTTATACTAATGATATTTTAGTTTATAATCTGTTAATTTTGGTCTGATCAACATTGTTTAGGTGGTTTGCATGCATTACCAATTTTATATAAATTATTTATGCATTTATTTACTTTTATTTTTTATTGTATCGTGAGATATCTTATAGCTAATTCTAATAAAACTAATCTTTTAACGGCTTTAAAACGCGGATTATTTAACCTTTTACATTTTTAGTTCGACGTTTCCGTATCTGTTCTCAAGATTGACAAAAGATTTTGTGTCAGGATTTTAAACTTATAATTATTATTTTTATAAATTTTATTTATTTTAGCTTTTGAATTTCGTACATTTGTTTTCCTATTTACGCAGTAGGCGCTGACAGTGTCTTGTAATCCAGCAGTGGCTGAAGTTGGCCTTGGTTCTTACTGGTTGGATGATAGTTGATTAAATAAATTGTTTTTATTATGAATAGTTAACGCGTAAAATTCGAAAATATCAAATAGATCATTCGCTTTTTTGCATGCCTAATTTCATTCTTGTCGTAATTATATTAGAATGACGTACATACTTCAATTTTATTCGTAAAATAGGTGGAGAGTTGCCCCCGCCTTCACTGCTACGGAACAAAATCATAATTAAAAATAAGAAAAAGCATCACCATCACCATAAGAAGGAGGACTCGGTCGCTTCCGAGGAGAGCGAACCGCGCCCGGAGCCCCCGCCGCAGGGCAACGGGGAAATATCTCATGGAACTGTACGTATACAATGTTTCTTTCCAGATTAATCTGATCAATAAATAAAAGTAAAAATCA
>JACJUM010002543.1:8490557-8612811 GCA_020976665.1 Heortia vitessoides
AAAGTAATTTTCCTATGTCTGGTTGTGTATCAAATTGCAACAATAGCGAAAGACCTTACTAAATGGATTATTTTTTGTTTGGTTGTTATAAGAGATGTACAATCAAAAAATGCTTTTCGTCTTGGAAAACTAATCTAAAGCATATCGTGTTGTGTTAACATTGCTGGTTGATTCGCGGAATAGTTTCCGTAATACTGAAACAGCATAATTCGAATTTAATCATATTAATTTTGCCCATCATTGTAATCGCACATCGTAGCTTTCGCGACCAGAGCGCTGCAGCCCATCCCCTCGTGCCTTTTAATTCTAAAACAGATGCTTTTTATTGCCAAAGTATAATGTTGTATTCTTGTTATCCTCGTGTAGCTGGTTCGGCAAGGATCCAAGGAGTCGTCATCGTCATCAGACTCGGAGAGTTCGTCGGGGGAGGAGGAGGCGGGCGCGGGGGAGGCGGACGAGGCGCGCGAGACGCATGCGGGCGCAGAGATCTCCGCGCTTGTCAACTACGTGCAACCCGTGCATTTCAGCTCATTCGAGAGTGCCGAGAGTGAGTGACGTGCCTAACTGCTAACGATTTGTTTTGTATTTCTCGGCTGGTTACCCAGGACAAGAAGGTTAATAATAAGCGTCAGATAGATGTAGCTTAGGCTGGTAGCTGCAAGTCGACGTCTCTTTGCGCCTATTTTTCATTCTTGTAGACTGTTGGCCTTTTTATGCTAGTTTTATTCGCGTGAGATGCTAGGCGGACAAAGCATTGTAAGCAAAGTAATATAGAGCCGCCAAAGATCAAATACATCTGCAAATTAGCAAAGAAAATATTACCCATTAATTCTCACAATATTTGAAATCTGCGAAGACGGAAAGAATGGAGCCTTCCTCTGTTATTTTTTAGTTAACAGAATAAGAACTATAATAAACAAGCAATCTGCAAAACTTCTAGAATAGATACTTGTGCCTTGATTACATAGATAGATATACATAATATATAGTCTAAAATATATAGTCTAAAAATTACATTACACACATACTAAAAATTCCTTTTCATACGGTTACATTATCTTTCATTATACTTAAATAATGTTAAATAATGTGTTTGGATGTTGTGGGAATGAAAGTTTGTAAATGAATTCAAGTAGGTAAAGCATGTTTTTTAAATTTAAATCTGTTTGAATTATTACGTGATCTGAATAAGTAGAGGTAATGAACATTCACAGTTGATATTATATGGATATGCCGTGCTAAAGTAACGAAGTGATTCTGTAGAGAGTCAGTAGAGGGGGGCAAAGGGCAAGGGCGATGCGCAGGTATACCGTTTTATTACAGTAAATTCGGGAAACATTCAACTATTAGGGAAACCTAGAATTATCCTTTTTCGTAGACAATAATACGAATTCAGCTTAAGGTTTTAATCAATTGTATAAACAGATTTCATGGTAATTCTGAACCGATATTTTAAAGATTAATATATTGATTCTATAAAAAGAACAGGTCACAGTTACTCGAAAAGTTCAATATTACTGTATTTATTTATAACCTACAATCTACTTATTATTTAAAAACGATTGTTCGGATAGTTTAGTTATTTTTCCGCAGTGTTTAAGGTCACATTCTATTATCAGTAGCAGCGTTTGGCGAGTTGTGGACTCTGTTCCCACACCAGGCAATTATTTGTCATGGCCTTAATACTAAGGTGTAAATCGTATCCGTTAATTTTGTTTGTGAACGGTAGTGATTAATATTACGGGATTTGTTAAAAAAAAATCGTTAAATGCGATTGTATTTTGACAAAATACGACGGCTATAATTCAGTACATTTATTATATATAACATATCAGCCATTAGAAGTCAACTGTTAGACATAGGCCACCCTAAGAAAAACAGCAAATTTATCGATGATTGCCAAGCTGGGCAAGTGTGTTAGCAATCGCATCCATCCCCGCCCTGTACATTTGAGTTTTACTGTTGCAAATCAATATATTGCTATCTGTCGGTTCTGGTCCCTTAGTCATGACACCATGTACACCTGGTGCATAGGGGGGCACTGTTCTACTTTGCCGGTTACATTACAACATACGTTACCTGTGTTTCTACGTTAACTATATATATATATATATATGGCACAGGTAACGTAGAAAGTATTCATTACCCTCAAAGTTTGTTTATTAAAGTTCCCGATACGTTCGAGGTAATAATCTCTCGGCTTATCCATATTGACATTTACGTGACTGACCTGATAAAGCTATTCCTATTCAGATCAGATCACTGTCTGCTATCCATAGAGGATCTTGTTAATAATAATAAATTACTTCGTACTTACTCACAGAACTGAAGTTGCATTATCTTAATAAAACTTCATTTTGAATACATTGCCCTATCATTACCTTAACCTGTGGTGCGTGATCTATGCTTTAGTTATCAGAAACCTAATCAGTAGCATTATTACTTTATCTGTATGGTTTATTATAATTTAAACATTGTTTTCGTTTACTTGAAGTCTCAGAAGAAGTCAGAGTAGGAAAGCCCTCCCTCTCTACCAGGTGTCGTCAAAGGCGTCTAAGGTAGAGAAAATAAGGGACAAGAGCTCTTACCTATTTCTACCGCCAAATAGCAGTGTTTGCATTGCTACGTTGTGGTTTGAAGGGTGAGAGAGGCAGTGTAAATACAGGGTAAATGTGACATTATATCTTCAGTTCACAAGATTAGCGACACGTTAGTGATATCTATGTCATGAAACGAGTGTCTATAGGTTGCGGTCACGTTTATCATTAAGCGGACCGTATGCTTGTTAGCTGATTTATATAAAAAAGTAAGAAAACACACAGATGGCGTGGTGAGTATGGGCAGCAGCATCCCCGTCATGAAAGCTGCATCTGCGATTGCCAACACGCTTGTCCAGCGCGACAATTATGGGCAAAATTCCACCTGCTGGACATAAGCCTAAGCCTATGTCCAGCTGTGGATATCCAATAGATGTAACGATAATTGTAATGATGACTTGAAGTTGAAGTTAATTTTTGTACATACAGAAAAGAACCGTTTCTACGAGATGTCATCGTTTGATGAGAAGCAAGCTACCACGCTGCTCAAAGAGCGTCCCATCGAGTTTGTCAACTACAACAAACACCAGTTGTCGCGCGTCTATCCGGCCGGTACTAGGTTCGACTCCTCCAATTTTATGCCACAGGTAAATTCATGATTTCTTTTGTAGTGACATTAATGACGTTATTTATATTAAGTAGTAAATAAATAATAAATTCACACAGCATCTGATGGATTGGCCTAACTGCGAGATAAGCTTATAGCACTTGTGTACGGACATAGATAATGGAGGAATTGCTCATATAATACTTACGTATATGTATAGAAGACCCAAATGTTCAAAATAAAAATGTTTGTGCTGGTTGGGAATCGAATCTACGACCCTTGGCGCATAAGACAGGGACACTACCGACTGCGTACCCGAGTCCTATGAAATATTTATATCATGATATTTGTAATTGTTCTGTGTTAGGGTTTTAAATGTATGTATGTAAGTATTATATTTGTAATTACTGTTATCCGTTATGACCTCTGTAACACTTGTGACTGTACTTTAAGCGACTTACCATGGAATCAGGTCAATGTATGAGATGGTGTAGAATATATTATATATTATTATATATATAAGTCATCCAATTACACAATTGCAAGTAATTATTTCTAATTCAAATGTTAAGCGAATTATTTATGGTTGTTGCTTATAGGTTTACGACTAGTGTTCATCTTTTTTATTTCTTGCATATGTGATGAAGCTGTTCGGTATTGTGCAGGTGTTCTGGAACGCCGGCTGCCAGCTGGTGGCTCTCAACTACCAGACACTAGACCTGGCGATGCAGCTCAATCTTGGAACCTTTGAGTATAACCGCCGCTGCGGGTACTTGCTCAAACCCGAGTTTATGCGCCGAAAGGTGAGATTGCTCATATGATGTAGTTATATCTTGAGTCAATCCTACATAAGGTAGACAAAGTTCGTCTCTATTGGTACTTCACTATCACCTATTTATACCACCAAATAGCAGTGTTCGAATTGCTGTGTCCGGTTTGGAGGGTGAGAGAGTGAGTGTAATAACTGGACACGGTAGTGATATCCTTGTGATGATAGTAGCGTCTATAGGCTGCGGTCACGTTTATCAATATCATCAAGAGAACCTTATGCTTGTTTGCTGAAGTCATAATAAAAAAAATGGTTTTTAACCATGCCTATAATAAAACATTGTCTGTACAGTGGTTTATATTTTAAAATCATCTTGTTACCACGCTGCGACCACCAAGTTTTACTATTATGGAATTTATTATTTTGGATGCATTTTACAGTTCCTTGTCAAAGTAGTATTCAAGACTACTTGTGTACATGAAGTTATCATAATTGTGTTTTACTAGTGATTTATACACATGCAGTGATATGCTGTTAATATGTCTAGAACAAGATATCTGATTCTATTCTATATATGTTAAATGTATATATGTCTAAAGATAAATCTATCTAAATCTGTCATAATTTCTTAGTTTATACAAAACTATATAGTATTCACCATTAGTTAAAAATTGGTTATGAAATTCTGATAGATTTCAATTGGTTGATCTGTGGCGTGTGTAGTTAACCTTGTGTAGTCATAATCATCTTAATGGATGTTGCAAGTGGTGACATTAAGTCAATGTATTGCCATAATTTATTTTTCTGTATATATGTCTTTCAGTTTGTTTTAAATACTTAATATACATAAACTCTATTTCACACGGTAAAGTGAAAAAACCGTTTGTCCCAAACTTGACAAACTTCCTTTGCTTCCTTCACGTAACAAAAGTGCACCGGTTGTACGTAGATCGTACGAGACATTTTTTGTTTTCAATTGTGTTAGCATGTGTCTTTCGGGGTCTTTTTAGCATCAGCTCCATAAACATTAGTTTTATAAACCTTGACTTGGTTCGTCTTTTGTTTGAATACATACTGATGCCCCTTAAACTATTTAATCTATTGTCTTAAAATATCAACATTACTTACAAAGTCACTGCTTAATTTGGAGTTTCCGTCACCCCGCATAGGACCGCCGCCTGGACCCGTTTGCGGAGAGCACAGTCGACGGCATCATCGCCGGCTCGCTGTCCGTTACCGTGCTGTCCGGCCAGCTGCTCACGGACAAGCGCTGCGGCACCTACGTGGAAGTAGACATGTTCGGCCTGCCCGCGGACACTGTCCGCAAGAAGTTCCGGACCAGGACCGCGCCCAATAACGGCATCAATCCCGTCTATGATGAGGAGCCGTTCGTCTTCAAGAAGGTCAGTTGCATTTTTTTATTGGGCTATTGTATATCATATTATATGATTATTCACGTGATGTTCCTTCAGTCCCCATTTAACCCGCCTCCTAGTGATACTACTAGAAAAAAATAATGTATTTTTTATGTTATGAAAATCTAAATATTGTAAAGACATTGATCTTTAACTCACTATTAGATACTTTTCAATCAATTTTAATAGTATATTGTCTATACAAGTAGATAATCTTACAAGTCATATACTGATGATCCTGATGACCTAATAATGATAAAAAAGTGATTATACTGACTTCACCCTATTCTTCCTTATGATGTTGTGTGATTTTTCTCAAGGAGTTTCAGTACAGTTCTTGCTGAAACTGCTAAACGCATTTGGCAAACATATAGAGCCCGGAATAATATGATATCTGACGAAATGGTTCTTCAAAGAGAAAATGTTTAAAGAGATTGAGAAATAGATTTAATTATTTGTTGGTAGCGATTGATAACAAAAACTACTCGACGAATATATTTTTTTTTTAAATGGTTTCTTCGTCGACATAGATGATTTGCCTGTCGGACTGCCTCTAATGCTGGACAATAGCGGCTTTGAGAAAGACCTTAGTAGAGTAAGAGTATTTAGTCGCTTTAAAGCCCACCGTGGCGCCGACTGTCCCCTAGGTCCTGCAGAAACATTTTGTTGGGTCCTGGATGTGAGGGATACGCTGAACCTTATGTATCGGTGGTCAGAGCGTGTCTCCATATTTTCCAATACTCGCCAATTTGTAATGCGGCTGGCGACAACGGGTGGGCAAAAGGTGACATCGATAATTGAACCACCCCGCTATCTTACGCAAGCTTGGATTGTTCCTTGGTTTAGCAAAGTAAGTCCCAGGTGCAAATTCCATTCCCTATTCCATAGAGTGGGGATGGGCAGCAGCATCCCCGTCGCGAAAGCTGCGCTCTGCGATTATCAACACGCTTGCCGAGCGCGGCAATTATGAGCAAAATTCCCCCTTTTTTGGGGAGGTCTATGTTCAGCAGTGGACTTCCAATGGCTGTAATAATGATGATGATTATTATTATAATAATAATCAAATTAACAACAGAAAAATTCGAAACCCACTTTATAAGCTAAATACTAGAGTGAAGTCATCAATGTTTCCTGTTCCAATTTTTTGTGGAATGCAGAGAGTACTTCATCAAGAGTGTCATACAACTCTGGTGACAAACAAGCAAATTTATAACACTACAAAAAATAAGCATATTCTGAGAGCAAGCGGGGGCGAGCGCCAGCGGATGTGGTTTAAAAGTACGTGGGCTCGTTGAACGGAAGCAGAGTCTAAATACATTTGAACAGCACGCGCCCGCGTCCCACGACTCAAACGCCTAGTTTATGCTACTGTAAAGACGTTAATTCACCGAATTCTAAACTGTATGGTGTCTTTTGTTAAGAAGTCACCCCATCTGATACGATTTGTTACGCTGTTGAGTTAACACCGACAGCTTCTTTTGGTACACTTTAATTGTATCCTGTTTCATTCTTACTTCTTTCTCTTTGATTTTTTTAAATAATTATTACGCGTATGTAATCTCTTAATTAAAATTTAATGACATTAACTTTATATGAAAGCCACAACCCCATACTTTTGAAACTCTAATCTAGATCTATGACTTGATGTTGGCACCTATCTAGAAAAAAGCGTCACAAATGACGTTTCGCATTCCAACGTTCAAATCGAAAGTCTAATTTAAAAATAGTGTGCAACATTCATTGAAAAGAAATAAAAAAAACTGGCTCGAATCGTGCAAAGCACGAATTACACAAATATCCAGACTTCAAACGTAATATGTAAACAAACAATCGCTAGTTTTTACGATAATATTAGGAATTTGAGCTCGGATAATGATTCCATAGAAAATTTATTTGTTTATACACCCTGGTAAACCTTTTCAGGTTTATAAGGCTTGATTTGATAGAAAAGCAAAACCGTCACTATTTTAAACTTTAACTGGAAAATACAGACATAAAAAGGGAGAGAATTGAAAGTTAACAAAACGTGTTTTTGACAATATCATCGTCAAACTAAGGTCGAGAGGTCATAACAGTGAGGGATAAGCGTTACTTCGCCTAAAGAATCGTTTATGAATACTGATGTCAGTCGGTGACCACTCCTAATAACAAGTGGAATGTTGGTGTCTGTTTGTAAATTGTCTAAGTAGACAAAGAACGTGTAATATCGTGTAAACAATGCTCCGCAGCGTTGATGGAGCCCATATGGACTATCAAACGTCGGGATCTATTAGTACGTTGCATTTTCCAACAGATTTCTTTAGACAGGCAAGGACACCAATTCTGTTGTTATTGCGAACGTAATATACTATTTATTCATAATAGCTCTGCGGTCGCCAACACGCTTGCTAAGCGCGGCAATTATGGGCAAAATTTGCTTTTTTGGGAAGCCCTATTCAACAGTGTACTCCAATGGCTGAAGAATGACACTAACGCTCGCCCGAGCTTCCGCCTGTGATACAAACAATGCATAATAGCTGGACTAATTTCAGCACATAAGTAAATATAGTTGTTTATAACTCTATGGGTTATTGTATTTCTATTGTTATTATTCTCTGTAATATTCTTGTACGGTATGAAAATTATTATAGAATTGTTTACGCTGAAAATAATAAGTGTCGAAGGCACTAACTGCACTATCCGCCAGTTACATTTGCATAAATGTTTAATATTCAGCAAGTTTATCTCAGAATGTCGTATGCTAACAAAGTGTTACCAATATTACGAAAATTAATTGAAGTATAGCAAACGTATGAAAAGTATTGTATAATTATAGGGTTTTGGAAATGATTAATTAAAGCACACTAGCACAAACTCTTTCGCATTTATAATATTCCTATGATGGATTTACATGAACCATTATAGAGAAACAAACTGATTAACCAAACTCAATCAACATCGGTTAACGTTACGTTACGGTTACGTCGAACAAAAATTTTTAAAAAGATAAACTACGTTTTAAAGCCGTTAAAAGAGTAGTTTCATTATAAGTAGTGAAAGCGTAAATATTTGGTAATATTATGTCTGTTCTGGTGCCCCAGTCGCCTCTTACAACACCTGGGACAAAGGGCGGTACTATTTTTACCCTGCCGAAAACATCATTATAAACTAATGCAAATTTATACTGCGTATTTATTTAGGCTTTAAATATTGTGTCCTATAACTTGTCAACCATTACTTATCTGCGTTAAAGCAAACAAAAACAGTGAAGGTACAGGGAAAATACTGCATGCACACTAACGTGAGTGTATTGGTGTATACTTAAGAAATGTAAAAAACACTAGTAGTATACTAGTGTGTTTTTCTCATTTCTAATTTACTTGTTCAGGTGACGCGCTCGATGGATGGATGTTTAACATTATTGTACAACATATGCAACTACGAATAGGTATATAAAATCTGAGTTATTGTTTTGACGGCTTGGAAAATTTCTATATCAGTTTAGCTATAGTCTCCGAGTATTTGTGCCCATAGTCTCGCCAGTAGAATTGTACGCAAAGGGACAAAAACTAGAGAAACATTTTAAAATAATGGATTATTAGTTGAAGTAGTCGACAAGGAATCCAATAAACCAACAAGGCAGCAATACAAATAAAGAGCGTATACCGTTTGAACATGCCGAATACTGATTACCACATTTATCCAAAACCAAAATGTTAAGATTTATCCCATCCAAAGTTCCTTATTGATGTGGTCCTATTTGTGTCAGGTGGTGCTACCAGAGCTGGCTATGCTGCGTATAGCGGCACACGAGGAGGGCGGACGACTGGTCGGGCACCGTGTTTTGCCCGTGGTAGGGCTGTGCCCCGGCTACCGGCACGTCAACCTGCGCACCGAACTCGGCCTGCCGCTGCCTGCCAGTCTGCTGTTGCTCGTGGTCGTCAAGGTACCATACCTGCGCTGTTCCAGCTGCTATACCGTTACAGTGTTTAGTAAGGGTATCACCGTCATTGACGACTAAATTCTTAACATTACTAAATTATATTTGTACTTAAGTATCTAAGTATCTTATAAATGTTGGTGTGTTTATTATGTATTAGATTTGCAGAACGTCAAGTCATTTAATATTGTTGTTACAATTAGATAAGACTATTTTTGCAGGCTATGCTGTCCATACGGATACAAAGATTGAAGATTATTATTATTTTACTGTTAATTTTTACATTAATCTTTTAGAATTAATTAATACGTCTTCTTGGAAATTCATTATATTTCACCACATTGAATAGTCGGTCCGAATTCTTTATTTTTGTGTAGATATGGATGACCACCAAAAAAGTTTTGCCCAAAACTCGTATATAATCTTGCTACAAATCGACGGAAACAGTCTCGACCCTTCTACACGTCTCAAGCGTACGGCAAGTAAGCAAGTTTCCGTGCGCAGGACTACGTGCCGGACCGGCTGTCGGAGCTGGCGGAGGCGCTGGCCAACCCCATCAAGTACCAGAGCGAGCTGGACAAGCGCGAGCACCAGCTGGCCGTGCTCACCGAGGGCACGGACGCGCCGCCGCCCGGGCCCGCCGGCGCCGACGCGCGCCCCGCGCACCGCCGCTCCCTGGGGCACCCGGTAATGTACTCGCTCTTTCAGCTTCTACATGCGGAGTCGCGCTCTTGTGGGGATCCGAGATACGTTTTCACGAAGTAATGCGATGTGAAAGTATCCAAGAATAACTGACGGACATTTACGTCTTAATACTCAAAATTGAGTTTGAATGAGTGCGAGTCGGTTCACACCGATATACACAGCTGACATACATAGAGACAGGATAAACAGTCTTTTTACGTCACAGGTAAATAGACATACTGTCCGCAGTATTAATAATATTCTTCTAGGCGAAGAAACCGCTGTACAGAAACGGTGTTTTTTTTCCAAAGCATCCTAAGTGCAGAAGCACTTGAGAATCGAGGATATGCCCGCACACTTATTTTCTCTGTGTTCAACATGTGCGATGCGCCAAATCACATCATAAAATAATACCTGCCTTAAACCCTGTCTTTTAAGTCACTTTTAGTTTGTGTCCTATATATCGATTATTATTAAATCGATGGTTCGGTTGCTTCTTTGACAATCTGTTCTTAAACTATCAATTGCAGTAAAACTAAATGTTTTTACTAAACCCATTTATTAACAGATCAAACAAGACAGTGCTGCTGACGGCAGCCCTAGCAAGTCATCTATCATCATAGCGGAGACGAAGAAGCTGATAGAGAGCGAGTCGATAACGTCGGGTCCATCGCCTGCTAATGATAAAGATAATCAAGGTCAGTACAAAAGCTTATGAATATATTTTCTGATTAATTCAAGTCGCTATATTTCTAGGAAAATAACATTTTCCTCTTCAAAGTAACGTGGAACCAAAAATAGTTCAGATTTCAATGTAAAAGCCAAATTAACCATATGTATTCTTAGAATGGCGATTCACCTTGTTTAAGAAAGTGACATGCTGAATGCATCATTTACATTTTTGATAGAATTTTAAATTGAGTTTATGTTCCATTAATATTTGACGGGCCTGATAGCCCATATGTTAGAATCCTTATCTTGTCCGTCGAAGGTCATGGATTCGATCGCCATCCAATACAGACGAAGAACGTTCGTATTTGTTCTTTGTCTGTGTTTTAATATGTATTATTATACTTGTATATCCTTTGTGGACTGATATCCGTAACACAAGTGCTATAAGCGACTTATCACGGATTCAGGTCACTTTACATACAAGATTATATACATACTACATATTAAAAACACAGACACAAAACAAATACAAATATTCTTTATGTAAATATTTGCTCTGGGGATCGAACCCACAACCTATGACGCACAAGATAGTCACTACCATCTGCGCTATCGGACCCGTCAGTAATTCGGAGGACCCACCTGCTGCGATATGGTCTGTGAAAGGTTACGAGTAGTAAAAAGATTTCGATTAAAACGATTTGTAATGTTCCAACCGCGTTTGTCTCGGTGTAACTAGATCAATCGGACAACAAGTCTAACGGCGGGTCGGACGAGTCCCTCGCTGAGACTCTGGAGGCACTTCTAGCTGGCGAGTTGGTGCGCAAGAAGCGCGCTGAGTTAGCGCGCAAGCTGGACGCGCTGCGCCGCAAGCAGGATAAGGAGAAGCGGCCCGTCTCTGCCAAGTTTTATGTCGGACACAAACTGGTCAAGAAGATCTCATCTAAGAACATGTACGTATCTTGGTACTATCGACACTATAAGCAATATATTGTTAAGTTGATTATTTATAATCGTCATCATAGTGCCTCACTGGCCTCTTGCGACATCAGCTACAGGGGAGTTCGACTCTGTCGCTACCCCGTGGCACATTCTTAATAAATTCTTAAAAATTGTAAACAATAAAGTTTATAATTAATTATTATGCAACAAGTTTTAAATAATTTGTATTAAGATATATTTTTTAAAGTTTTACTAAGAACTTTTCAGCAGTTTCCACATCCTCACAAACATTCACTTTTATAATAGCAGTCTCTAAATGCTTTTTGAGTGTTAAGAAATATCATGCATCGTCTGGTCCGAACCATCCTTTGGCTACTTTCAGTTACGGCAGCAGCGAAGCCAGTACTAGCACAGAGGAGGGCGCGGGTGCGGGAGCGGGCGCGGGCTCGGGCGCGGGCACGTGCGGCGCGGGTGAGGAGCGTGAGCTGCGGCTGCGGTACCACCACGCCATCTATGCGGCCCTGGAGAAACACGTGCGCAACGACCAGCAGCACCAGATGAAGGCGCTCACGGTAACCACCGCCAGACCTACACTTGGGCACCTTCATCGAATAATCATATTATTACTGACGCGTTAAATATAACGCAGGTCATCTAAAAACGGTTGTGTGTACACAGAAAGAAAGAGAGGGAGAACATAAACATCTTGTGTTTGTGTGTTATACACACATTCACATACTCCCTTATCACCTTACGTATATTTCTATAGAATATAAATCATTTATATTTTAAAAGTTACTTTCTTAACAGTTCAATAACGTGGTTTCTTTCACATTCGCGTTTTTGTACGATGTTTTAGTTTCCCTGCGGCGACCAAACTCTTGAAAACGATTGTCGCAAGATATCCGTATTGTAAATGCATGAAAATATATTTATTTATTTCTATAGTAATGTCTTAGAAACCTGGCGATTTCATGTAATTCTTTTACAGGATTTGTTAGAAGTCGAGAAAAAGGAAATTCTGAACCGATTAGCTAATTCGCGCAAGGAAGATGTAAAAGCGTTGGCGAAGAAGACCAACAGAGATAAAGACGAAATACTCAGGATAAAGAGGGAAATACATTCTCAGGTAATGTTCTTTTAATATATGAAGTCGCATAATATTGGATAATACTTTAGATAAGAAAAACTATTTTGTCAAAGAAGGAATTTCTAACTCAGTTAAAATATGAATTATGTTCAGCTTTAGCGGATTGAAAGATATTTAAATTTCATGCTAGAATTAGATTCAATCATTGTATAGATCGCGTAGCGAAGGATTTTTGCATGGTGAAAAATGATCTGAATAAAACCTCAGAGGAGCACGTCGCATATAAAATCTATTTTAGTCTATATCCCGCAGTGGGCGTCCTGCGGCTGATATGACGATGACTGTATAGACGCTTTTATTTTTTTTTTACATTTATAAACAGCAATGCCATGTTTTATCGACGTTCATGCTACCGGCAGCGTAATTGGTAATGCATTCGCTCAAAATAAAAAGGGTGCCGATTTGAGTTTTTTTTCCGGGGATTAAATTGATTTTTTTCTAGTAAATAATCTTAAAATTATTCAGCATTTTTCTTTGCATATAATCTGTAAAATGATTAAAGAAATAGTTACGTAATCGTGTGATCGATTTGCATGCTTCAAAAACTATTTTTTATTAGAAACAATGCACTCGTTAGAAAAAAGTCGTGTGTATAGAAAGTACAGTGTAGTATGAGACACATCGTTGCGCCGCAGTCGGTGGAGCGCGGCGTGGCGGAGTGCTCCCGGCTGGAGCAGGCGTACGCGCGCCGCCGCGAGCAGCTGGCGCGCGCGCACGAGCGCCTGCGCGCGCTGCTGCAGAAGCACCGCGACCAGGTGCGCTCACTTGGCCGACGTGCTCCATAGCAGGGATCATCCATTTTTTGAACTGGTCACTGCTATAAGGCATGATAAGCGACGTTTGTAATGTCTCATATAGACGTAACCCCTGACATAGCTCCTGAGATTTCTTTTTGTAACGTCCATTTGCAAGCCTTTTCTGGCAACGGCCATTTGCGAGCCTCACGCTCGCATAGGTACGAAGTCCGCGGAAGTCACTCGACACTACTCGACAGAGACATAAGTACTCGATTGCTAAACTAAGTTTACTTATAACTATTTGCTTATAAAGTACAACAAACTTCATACCACAATGAATAATTTATACACTTTGTCGTTTTACTTCTAAAATAGTTAACAATCGGTAAAGCATGAATGAAACAAAAATTGTCATCGTTTCCAGGAGCTCCTGGAAGTAGAGCGGCTGTGCGGCGGCGCCCCGGAGGGCTAGCCGCGCCCGCCCGGTCAGTGTTAGTTTCTTTTAGGAATCTGTGATATTATCGCCTAAGGAGCCCCACGACTACCGCTCGTCTCATCCGCAGCACCGTGTCCCCTCCCCTTTAAGTTGAGGACCCCTTCTGATCATCGGTCGGATGAACTCCAGGAGCCATGGACCCGTTGGCGCATCTCGCGTCGAGACCGGGAACGACAGGAACCGTCGCCTGGTGCAACCGCCCTACGAGATGTGGCTTAGCGGCAAGGCGGAACTTGATGGAGTTAGTTTTAGATTCGGCTGTTGAGGTATTTTGTGTACGGTCTATTTAATCATTTACGTGTTGAACTAGTGATGGTTAAAATGTGCGTATATAATTAGTTTTTCTGTCGCGTTTATTGTTAAGTTGGCGGTATGGTCACGTGGCAGAACTGTGTCGATTTTCTGCCGTGGATCCGCTCACGTGAGACCCGTTCGAGCGTGAAATGTATGCGATTTAAACTAATTATGTACTGAATGAACTGAGACGGAAACGCATTTAAATAATATAAATCGAGTGGGTCCGCTCGATGCGACGCGCGATCGGATCGATAAACTAGTCATTGGAATCTAGAGAGGAGATTTAATATTTTATCCTAATAATTTCTTGTCGATGTGATCATATAATATACGTCAAGTTTATACATATCTTTACTACGGGCCGATAGTGTATTCTCACTTACTTTCCTGCGGTGATTCTTCCTTTTTACAAATATATCTATTTGTAGTACCTCTTCTTCTTCCGTTTATATAATAGATGTTCAAGCTGAATTAAATCGATTCTTATGATGGTTATTCCAAAATATTTTCTGGTTAGTGAAATCGCTCGAAGCAGAGAGAGAGAGTTCAAAACTATTTATTTATCTCTTAAAGATAGTGTTTTGCTAATATTAAATTCATTTATATTACTATTATAAATGCTTTTAACGCGATAACTGTTTAGTATTTCATTGTTACCTTTTAACAAAACGTTTTCATGATAAAATAATAATGTATTGTCCGTGTGGAGTTTTGGGTATGTGTTATGTTGCGAACGCTTCGTATGTCGTGATGTTTTGGCTTGATCGGATTGTTATTAATAAACTAACAGATGTCACGTGTGTGACGGTAGGTTGTAGATTAACATTCCATATTATTCGCACAAAGTTCTCAAGAGGATAGATATATCAGTTACTTAAGGTAAGTAGTGCTAGTGAGATATTTAATAGGACGTTGTTCGTTTATGCCTGTCTCTTTCCGACGGACTATGTGGCGATAAAGACGGCAAATAGTTGTCGGTACTCGGTATAAATCAATAGTGTTTGTTCTTTACGTGCCAGTGTCCGTATGTGATTAGCAATATTTTTTATTGAAATCACTAACGATTATATAACTGTAGGGGCCTATCTATACTGATTGGGCTTTGGTGTGGACGCGTCTGTACTGTAAATTAGTCTCGATGAACTCACTGCCAAATATTACTATTATTTGTGTCCTACGATTACGTTATCTTAGTGTTGCACAAACTGGGCTTTTTCACAAAGCAGCGTCAATAAAACAATATTACATATTCCTTTTGATATATGCGTCGACACAATCTATAATGTTGAGATGGTTTATTGAGTACGAACGTCCAACAACATGATGCATTGGTTATTGATTCATACATATTAGTAGCGATTTGCATTAGCCTCCCCGAATATTCTGGCTATAAATTTGATTTTACTACGAAAGAAAAAGGTAAAATGCAGGCGTCTTTTATTCGAAGGACATAGGTATTTTGTTGATGAAGAAACTTGGTGTTGTTTTCTAAAGTGGTGCTGTTTCGAGTACTTAAACGTTCAAGAATTATATGAGCATTTTTTAGATCTGCTATAGTATTAATGGTTTATATTGCAAAAGTTGCATTATATTTGTGTACATGCAAAGCGCACTGAATATATTTTTATTTTTGTCATATTTATTATGAAACATTAATTGTATGTCGTTTTCGTATAAATTGTTGTTAATATTCTACACATATTTTACAGCTTTTTTTAATTTAACAAAAGCACACAGAAGTATCACAAGTTCAAATTAAAGTAAGTAATGGCAATAATATATTAGATGAACGAGTCTTTTCCGTCTTTTCTGATAACGAACGTTGCAATAACATCTTGTATATTCTACTATTTTATAGGTGTAAGATTGATTCGTCCATATTGACTGTTTTCGAATGGTTTTAATTGCTTGTAAACTTTCGGACGCGATTCCGTCTTATTTACCGATTTGAGAAAATCTAGTCAATATGGGCGCAGACAGTATAGTGCAATAATAACTTATGATTCGGCTTCCGCCTACAACACTGACTCCGTACCGATTTGCGTATTTCAGTATACGAATAGCGAATGTAGTTGCAGTGTAGCGTGTTTGTAATGCAATAACAGTAGTACTTCTAGAACTGCCAGGTCTTTAAGATATCATTATCTGTCCATAGAGCAGAATCTTATCATAATGTTATTACGCCCCTTGTATCGATTTATTCAGTCAAATAATAGTAATAAAACAATTTCAATTAACTCGTAGATGGTAGCGTTCGCAGTTAGTTTGTAATAACGGTAATTTAAACAAATAATTGTCCCAACCTTGCCTCGAATTTACTATATACCTACTATGTATTTTGTTTTATAGATGAGTAGTCACTCGTTATGTACAACATTTTCTAGTTATTGGATTACAAAAGTGCCATAATCCGATTTTTAGTCTCCATTAGTTGTATAAAATCAAAATTATTTTTATTGTTCTGAACAATTATATATGTAGTGTAGTACTCGCGTCGTCCACGATGCGTTTCAATATTATATTTTCCAACTATATAATTAGTTTTTGTCTTTTATATGATAAAATATTCGGAACATACCTTAAATAATGGTTATATTAATACGCTATTTGACAAAACAGGGAACCTATTTCTATTTCTCGAATATTCGAGATCAGTTCCTCTAATACGTCTGCAAGTGTTTTAGAGTAATCTAGTTGTATGAAGTGCGATGATGTCGATGTAGGGGTACGTTTCGTAATAGGTTTCAGTCGGTGGCCCTGTGGTGGGCTTTAATGTTGTAGGGATTGCTTTGGAGCGTACCGCGCTGGCCGCACAGTGCCGCTCGGTGCGTCGGTTTCGGTAGATAGTTTTCTCCTGTCTACACAACCTAATGAGCTTAATATTAAACGTTTCCCGTAAGTAAATTATTCGACTCGTAATTACTTTCTTCTGTTGTATTTTGTTACGAGTATTTAAATAAGTGTAGCAGAACGTATGTATCTTCAGCATTTTATATTGATATTAGTGACAAACAATCTGAATTAATGGGACATTTGTTTTGCGTGGCGACGCTACACCGCTGCAATGGTTTCAGCTGTAGGTCCGAATTAGTACAAGTTACGAATATTCGTCCTATTTATTGCAGCAACTCTAATCAGACTCCGTTGCAAATGGATTTAAAGTTATCTGATATATACATAAATATTAATTGATCAATATTACAATCTTCCAATATACTCTACTTATATATATATATATATATATATATATATATATATATATATATATATAAAATCCGATTCCTCTATATGTGAAAGACATCTCGATTATGATAGGGACTCAGGAATGTTTTTCACATACCCTACAAATTGGTAATATTAGAATACTAGTAGTGTCGTCCTTTTAATGATATAGATCAAATACATTATACCAACTGTATGTACATTGTTACGAGATCTGTAATGTAACATATATTGGCTAAGTCCCCTCTTGTCAGCACAAAATTGAATTAGTGTGTAGATATTAATGTGTTGACGAGTAGATACGTATGTATGCGTAAAGATGACTTGTTCTTGCCTTGTGTAAAGTTAATGTTGTATTTATCTATTTAGATCCGCACCGATTAGGGTCTCAGATCGTGTTTTTTACCTATCAGTACTTTTCGACTCCGTGTAGATTTTAAAAGGAGGCCTAAACATCTGTCGTTTAATCTAACCATTTTGAATTTTTGAAACGCCCCTTATATTGCCCCAATATTTAATGACAACAGTTGACGATATGGCGTATTGATATAGTTAGATTTATATATTCTTCAACTTCCATACTTTTAAAATATATATTGCTTATTTATTGGTTTATGTAACACAATGACATAGCCGAATTTAAGAGGAGATTGTAGTAATTTCAGTACAAAACTATTGTACACAATATTCCAACTACGTTACTCCACTTCTTACAAAAGTGCTATGGTCTATATATCTAGAAAATTAATGTCATCGTCAAATTTTGGACGTCGTAACTGTTGTCATTATTTCTACAGTAACCTACTTTTATATACATAATAATAATCGTAATACATTATGTACTATTTACTATTGAAACAGTTCGTGTATTCAGCCAACTAGATAATAAGAGTTAGGAGTTATTCGTTTTAGTGTAGAGATCCAACTGCAGCTTCGTTCGAGATGGTCGCCCTTAGCGGCGAGAAGACTGTTCAGCCTTCGGGAGTGTTAGTTAATGTGTAAATAGTAGGTAAGAGTCCTTTAAGGTTATAATGTAACCAACATTCAGAGCTATGCAACGTGGGATAGACGTTGATAAACACTCGAGTAAAAAAAGCTACTTTTAACAACAGAGTCTAGTTATGAGGATTCTTCTGTACGGCGTATTCGATATCTTTAATAGTAATATATTATTCTTTATCATCGTATTATTTTTGTTTTTGGCCCTTGGCTATCAGAAATCAAAGCGGTCGTTATGATATTTGCATTCTCAGCATACAATTAAGGTTACTAGCGGACCTGATAAGATGAAGAGGGACCTGAAGAAGGACCTGAAGACTTGACGGGGTCTTGCCTTATTGCAGCGCGCATTCTGACAACAGCTCCAACTATCAAAAGACAGAGGGTTATGGCAATCGTTAAAAGGTTATAAACTCTTCAAGTATTATTAAATTTTCTAATATTCCCCGCAATTTTGTTATTTTTTCTTTTATATAATTTTTCGGACTATCAAACAAATAAAAAAAGTCGCCCTTCAGCCGTTGTTCATGCGTGATGTCATGGCTTAGGACAACGGATTCATTTTACGTTTCGATTTCATTTGACATACATAGGTAATTGTAATTTGAGAGTCCAAGTGTGCATGATATGGCATCTGTTGGTCGCTCTTTTGTATTGCAAATTTTTTTATTAAGTATATCACATATGTACTAATCATACCATGTGTGTAAATACTTTTCCCAGTAGCTATGATACGCCATCCTCTAACGCTTGTTCTTAATCGCACGTCGCATTGCTCTGAACGATTCATACTTATACTCTCTGAAATGTATTTATTATCTGTTCTCGATTCTGATATCAATTCAATTGTGAACCCGAAATGAATTTTGTAAATTAGGGTCATTCGTCACAAAATATATGTCACAAACCACAAAACGGTTCTCCTAAAAATGGAGTAAAGGGGTTTTTAAAGGGTCGGCAACGCGGGTTTGATGCCTCGGTGTTGTGTACGTCCATAGGTTTGTTTACTAACTTAGTGGTATATAAAAAAAAGATTTTTGATGTCAGAATGGAGATACGTTTTATTTTATACAATTCCTGAGACGTTGTCATAACATCCGATAAATATTTGTTGTTGATATTATCATTAAATATATTCGATATTTTCTAATGAATCTACTCTTGTTGAAACTTTCCGCTTTGATGCTTTATAAATTTTATTATATTTATTATATTTTTTCGACACTTTATACTATTGTATGTGTGATTTTATAATATTATACATGTTTGATATTGTTTGCGGTCTATAGATTTTACGTAAATGTTTCAGTATTGACTTGTACACTCAGCATTTACAAACTAGAGGCGAGGCGTGGTTTGAGAAATTGTTACATTATATTTCCAAATGATGTCAGTATTACAGAAAAAGAATCTGATTGATATTTAACCAATACAATTAGAAGTGGACGCGATTGAGTAATGATGATAGCTGAAAACAACCAGTACTGGGTAATTTGAACGTCGATCTTGGTTATTGTTTTTATAATATGCTCTGTGTAGAGTTCTAATCTGATGCTTGTTCTTCCATATACATTTTGTAATAAGCGTATATTTTTACTGGATTGAATATTTTACATTGGATCGGTTACTCTTTTCATAATTAAACTTACTATTCCTAGCTAGTCTCTAAGATAGGTATTCGATCTCCGCTTGTTATGTTCGCTTCATTGGGATTCTACTGTAAATAAAAATACACTTCAGCTCAGTGGTGTATGAATACAGGAATACGTACGGTCGGTCACATCGTGTTTTTTTTATAATTATAGAGTTACCAATGTGAGTGACATGAACAAGCGGGGTGGTATCACGTGATCAGCACATTTCTTATGAACTACTCTAAGCGTCGCCAGCGGCGGGTTGTGAATAGTGGACGGTAGTGTTACTCGGAGCTGCAGTGGGGTCCGCAGTAGGGACCCTCATATCTTCCCCGAGGAAGCCGTCTAGCCGACGGGCCTGAGTGTGATGTGTGGAGATGTCGTGTATACTTAAACATTGACGCATTCCAAGTTTTTGTTCGCTGTTTGGTCGAATAATCAAAATTGTTTTGTAGAGGTTGATATGTGCCATCCTACGACTGAACTTTACGCAGCAGATTTACGGTCAATGTTTAGATTGAGAGCAATTAAGTCGTCATACATGGAAAAGTTTAGTAAGGCTATTCCGTTAATAGAAAAAAACTGTTTCAACCTTAATACTTCAAAATATCTAACTAAAGAATTTGTTTATTGACGGAATAGACCTGCATTTGACTCCAAAATTTTTTTTACTAATAAAGCTGCCTTTAATTCTGCCAATAATTATTTTTTCATATTGTATTTATGCTGTAACTAAAAATGTATGTTTTATCTAATAAACTTAAAATTTGTAAAACTATGTTGTATGTATCAATAGAATCATTTATGCTTCGCACGTCGCAGCCACACGCGTTTCGCGGTTGACGCGAGACTTGCTTCAATGTGTCGTGTAAACGAATTGACGTGCGTGTCTGAGTCAACCGTCACGCGTGAATAGTCAGTTTTTTATTTTAGTTTAAAAGGAATGCGGGCAGTGTGGAATTTAAGTACGGTGTTTATGTCATATTTATTGTCGTAAAAATCGCAGTGTTATAGTGCCAGATAGATTGCGTGGAAACTAAGTGTCAAGTGTGTAGCACGCTGCTAGCCGAAGCACTGCTTCAGAAGTCAATAAACATCATGTTTTGTTGATCTAGAAAAGGCAAGAGTTAATTAAATTTCGTTTTGTTTTAGTTATTCAATTAAATGAGTTTTGAAAAACGTTTAAGAATTAATATTATTAAAATTGTAGCTCAGTATTATGGACATTTTCAAGTCAAGGAAATTTCAGAAATACCTGCTAATTACGGATTTGTATTTATTTATTATAACCTTTTTTATATACATAAATGGAATTAAATATGGTCCTGTTTACCTATTAAAATAAGTTATTGTGTTGATATAGTTATAATTAGTTTCTAGATGCACTTATTGACTCTAAGCAAAGATCTGTTTATATCATAAGTTCTGTATTTCTTTGTGTGCCAGAGAATTTTATTCATGTTCTATTTACTTTTATTAAGATAAATATTTTATCCAAATTATTGATAGTAATAGGGCGTTGTGGCCGCCCGTTTGGATTTTTGTGTGATAAGTATTTTAATTCCTCTTGAATCCACTTCTTATTGAGGTTTTGTTTTTTCTTTATTCAAATACAGCGGCCAATATAATGTATGTTCGTTAATTTGTTATAATAACACAGGCAGCATTTATTTATTTGCAATTGTGATCGTTGGCATTAAAACCAGATTACCTTGAATAACTACAGTTACTGTCAAAAGTTTGCTAAAACATGAAAGTAATTTTATTATAGGATATGTCTAATCAAGAGTGTTGTTATTTCAAAGACATGAATGATAGTCAACAATATATAACAGTGATATTACAAAGAGATCTGATTGATATTGATTATTTGCTTTATTTATATTGATTTAGAATTTGACAGTGACTGTATTACCGTATTATTCTGTATATCAAATAAGTAATAAATCTGCGGAAGGATATAGAAGCATGTACTTATATAATGAGTGTCGTGTTGAGAACATGTCTGGGCGGCTTCCACCCTCTAATAGTTCTAGTCATTTTAATTCCTCCGTGTTTGTATGATACATTAAATAGTATGCCTGTATATGGGTAGACAATATAAATTAATCCATATAAATGTTAAAAATAATATAGGTGAAACTTATATCTATTAAATTTGATGTCTGTTCTATGAAGTTCTTTATTTATTTAGCCTTGTTGCTATTTTGTAATACGCAAAAGTAAAAAATATATATTTAAAGTTTATATTATCAACATACTGCATTACAAGACGTCGTTATAGTTAATCCCTCGGAGTATAACCTTAGCCGAACACAGGCAAGCTGGGTTTTTAGAATTACAACCAGCGTCTTGAGATAATCAGTATAATGCTGGTTTTCAAGGTAAAATCCAATTGCTAATTTTCAAGGTATATATAGATAACATAATTACCGAAAACATTATAACTTTTTATTTAAGCATTTAAACAGAGCAAACGTTTGCGCAGATAATAATGTATTTTGTAGTTATGGTGATAAATAAAGTAATTGTTGGATTAAAGCAAGAATTAAAATTAATACTCTAATTATTAATGTCTAAAACCTAAAACTAAAAAAAAATCGATTCTACAAAGAGAAAGTATTCATAAAATATATTACATGTCTATAGTTTGATCTCTGATAGGACGCGATTCCTTTCTTTTTAGCTTTCAGAAGGAACTAAAATTTTAATTTATTTTCAAATCGGGAAGACACTCAGTCAGTTAATAGACATACTAACAGCCAGTTTCTATGAGATATTCTAGGTTTAATTAATGCAGAATATAATTAGGTCCACTGTTGACTATTTTTTGCCACAAAACCTCAGAAGCATCATAGACAAAGATCTTAGTAAAATTAAAAAAAAATACTAGACGTAAAGTATAATTCTGCTGTCAGGCTATAATGAAAAAATAATATAAAAACAAAAAAAAAGAAAAATAAAATTCAAAGTGTTAATCAGTTAAGTGAATAGAATACCTAAGAAGGTAGGAGATGCTTCGTCAAGTCATTAAGGGAATACCATCTAAATTGACTCCGAACATCACACCGATCGCGCAGTACCAGAATAACGTGACGTCAGATGCCCTCGAGCACTTGGAACGCTTTTGCAACAGGCGCTGCCCAATACCCCGGTTTCCACCACAAAAGGTACCTACCCAGGAAATATTCTTAAGAGAACTGATTTGTTGAGAAACCGGTCTCGCTATGGGGGCAGCTGTACGTGCTTTATATATAACTATTAGCTGACATAGCCGTAGGGTACCAGCAAAATAAGCCCTGTGATTGCCACCATGTCTGCCCAGCGTGGCAACTATTGGGCAAAACCCCTAAGATATCAATAATAATTTGACCACGCCCCAGTCCTCTTCAGCTCTGATATTTCTAGTCACGGTAGCGGCTATGGTCACACAACTGGCCCTGGTAACACACAACATTCGCACTTTGAGGACTGACGAGAAGACTGTTAAGTTGGTGGAAATGTTGAGTAAGATGTGCTGGGATATTCTGGAGTCGACCTCATCGCATCCAGAAAATAAAGTGGAGACTATTCATTGGATCTATGATACTGCAATCTCCGAGTGACGCCAAATCGTATAAGCGTTTCAATGCACATATTTACCATAACTACTACCATATTACAATCAACCATACCTTCTATCCATATCTTCATCGTCTTTTCATTATTCCCGGGTGAATATCGACTTGCACTAGTGTAGTCAGGCTCTCTAAGTCTTACTTTCGTTTTAAATTGTGCACAAGGACGACCCAAGCCGAGATCCGGCCTCAGAGGTGCCCATAACATAGCCTATTCCTCATGCGGTGTTGGAATTGACGTTTTAGAAGTCCAGCATTAGGTTCGTACGAAAACAAGTAATAAAAACCTAAGACCTACCTGCAATAATGTTGCGAGATTGTACTCAGTAAAGTGACTTTACTGCCAGGTAGCAGTTATAGGCGCAGGCAGCGATGTGGGCCATATCATATCCCTCTTCCTGAAGCAGCAAAAGTTAATAAAGGTGCTGTCGTTGTACGATGAGCCGTACCGCGGTGTGCTGGGAATGGCCACCGACCTCGCGCATGTTGACACCAGCACGGAAGTCGAGGCCTACCAAGGGAGGATGTATTTAAAGGACGCCCTTTACGTAAGAAGAATACTTTTGTTCTATACAGCAACGCAATATTCAGGGCAGATTCATTCTGGTTCCGACAAAAATATTGAGTAATAAAATGGTTTGGGCATATAATTAAATCTCCTAACCAATATAGTATTTTGTTAGAATATAATGTTTTATGCATAAAAGTTATTTCATGCTAGTATGTTAGTAACCAGATTATACCTAGTTATTTCATTTAAATGCTATATATCACTGAATACTTAAATGCTATAATAATTTTTAATATAATAAAAATAAACAATATAATTTTTTTATTAGTTAAAAATGTTTAGTTACCTATACTAAGTTTTACATGGGATGCTACAAATCGGTCAATTATCCTGAATTGATATATTACATATTAGATGACTCTTACATATTAGATGTTAAAATTAAAATTACATCTATCCTTACTTCTCGTCCTAACTTACTTAAATACGTTAAATGATACATACCATGTATCATATAAAATAACACAGTATTGAATGATGACCAAAGGTTTCGGACCGGTGCAATTCAGAAAATTTTAAGATGTTTTCATAAATGTACGGATTTTTTTTTCAATAGATGTTCTTCTAGTAAATGTTATACAGGACTGCGATGTGGCGGTTATCTGCGGCGGTTGGCACGTGATGTCGCCGTGCTGCAACACTTCAGACCGTGAGATATTCTTCCAGAACATGCAACACGTGCGCACCGTCAGCCTTGCATGCGCGCAGTTCTGTCCGCACGCTGTCGTCGTCGTGCAGACTCCGCCCGTCGACTGCAATTTCACTTTGTGCAAGCATGTTAGTAGGTTTAAATAACTCACTGACAACAGAGAAGGATCATTATTAGTTGAACGTAGTATAGCCCTTGCTATGTAGTATTTAGCAGATACTGAGATAGTATGTTGCCCTTAAAGTTTCAACTTATTGTCAACATGAAGTCAATTGAGAGTATTTATAATTTATAATTAAGCCTAAAAAAGTTAAGATCGAGTCAGTACTTTTAAATATGTGCATACATTACTAAAGCTTCCAGAACTTGGGTTCCTGGCATATATAAACAATAATTATGACTTTTCGTGGTTAATCATAGTGCGATATAGGAGTTGTAGTTGATATGTGAGTTGGAGTGTGTTTCCTTCTGTCCAGACGCTAGAGGTAGCCCGGGCGTACGATAAGCGGCGCGTACTCGGCATGAACTCGATCAACGCGATGCGCGCGAATCAGCTGTACTGCTCACTCATGGGCACTAACCCTGCTACGACAAGCACACCCGTCGTTGGCGGCACCGGCCGCTGCACAAGGGTGCCGGTCTTCTCTGTCGCCAAGGCTGGCAACTTTCCTCAAGTGAGTCTTGGTTAGCAGGCTAAGAACAAGTACCATCAGGTTCTGAATTCAATTTACCATGGATTGTGCAACTGATGGCGTATTAATAAATGTGTGAATTTGAATCGAAAATTGAAACGTTAAATTCCATGAAAACGTTCAGAAACTGCTAAGATAATTTGTCTTACATATGCATTTACAAACTGAGCTGAGTGTAAGAATCACTTATGTTGAGTTTTAGCATTAATAAACGTTGTTTAGATTTGAGATTTGAACTATCTATGTGGCCCGTTACACTGGATTAAGTATGTATAGCTAATCCAGTGTATCCATCCTACCTGTAGTATCCTGTATGAAGACGCGTGAATACTACGATTAGTTTAGTTAAACCTCAGCGTAAGCTACCTTGATTACTTGAGTTACTTATAAAGGATTTCAAGATTGGTGAGACTATTTTTTATACTACGTATCTATGTAAATAGTACCCTAAGTATTATGTTTGTGTTTCCGCTGTTGTCTTGTTACACCACGAAGTCAGGTTAATGTATGAGATGTTGTGTGAATGTACTAGAATATAATACAAAATAATGTTTTAGACTCAAGTGGAATGCCTAACTCGTCTCGTACGTGAGGCGGATGAGATTATCTGTCGTGTGAAAAGTAACAACGAGCAAGGACATCTTTCCATCGGGTTCGCAACCGCACGATGCGTAGTTAATATTATGAAAGGTATGGTTATGACTAATTTGAAAAAAAAGCAATAATAAAATATATACATTAGTGGTGCCGTGGGGTACCATCGTGTCACGGATAACCAATAGAGTAGTAAACTACCCCTCTCTGTACTGGGTGTCGTAAATGGCGACTAAGGACCGGGTGTCTTAAGTTGCGACTGAGGTACCGGGTGTCGTAAGTGGCGACTGAGGTATTGGAGCTAATAGATGGCGGTACGTCCATCAGAAAGAGCGTGGCTCAAATGCAATAAAATGAGCAGCAGTATTTCTTTAGCTTAGGCACAGGAATAGACACAACTTATGACCCAGGTACCTATAGTAAATACAGATTACAATGCTTTCTTGGAATATATCCTTTTCATACTCATGGTCGACTCTAAAAAAAATATTCAAATACATTTTTGTTCGTCAAATAATACGATAATTACCTACGGTTTTTACGTGGTTTAGTTTGTAAATGACATCAATATATAATACTACATATCAATAGAAAAAAAATGTGTAGTCAAGCTGAAGTCGCCATAGCAATCTTTTCACATGCAATTTTTATCATAGCTAGTGAAAATATACTTTGACGGGCCGGAAGGCGCAGATGGTGGTGATCTTAACTTGTGCGCCAAGGTCGTGGGTTTGATCCCCACCCAGAACAAATATTTATATCATGATATTTGTGTTTGTTCTGTCTGGATATTAAATATATATGTATTTAAGTAGTATATTTGTGATTCCTCTGTTGTCTGGCATCTGTAACACAAGTGCTTTAAGCGAATAACCACGAAGTCAGGTCAATGTTTGAGATGTTGTGGGAATTATATAAATTATATATACAACTCGCGTACACACAGCAATATGATCTACCTGTCCAAATTTGTCGAAACTTCGCAATTGATATTAATCTGTAACTGCGAGATATTTAGTTCAAAATTGATCGTAAAAATTTGTCAAATTTTGGGTTGGTTGATCTGTTGCCCACCGTGCCTACAATAAAATCGCCTCGTATGAAATCTCTATAGCTAATTGTATTTTTATTTATGGTTATTAGTTGTACAATAGAGTTCTATCACAACAATCAAATCTGGATATAGTATAATTAGATGAATATATTTCAAGTAGCCGGCTGACTTAACCTTGTTTAGATTTAAGTGGAATTCAAGATGCGATCTTCTTAGGTCTATTCGAAAAGCCGACATTGATAGATAGCGCTCTGGTGGAACAAGCGGACCCCAAGAAGTGTTATGACATGGACATTTGCGCCACACCCGTCAAAATAGGACAGGGTGGTATCGTTGAGTACGCCATTCCCGATTTGAACAAGTTTGAACTGACGCTGTTGGAAGAAAGCAGGTATGATATCTTTATGGAATCAGATTTGTTCTCAATTACTTGCCCTTCCTCATCTTTTTTTTATAATGGTGGCCTATTCGTATGTATATATTCACTGATTATAATGTTGCTATCAGCTAGATAAGACATGAATGATCATATCTTTTCATAATTCAAGAAAAGAAATTTATACATATATTTTGCTGCATATCTAGATTAGAAAAAATACTAGAATTTACTAAAACCTATATGAGTAAAATTTAGTATTTTTTCTATTTGATTGTTTTTTGAGAGTGATGTATGACATATTACTATATCACCATTAAAAAAAATATATACTTCTTGCAATGTATTACAATCTTATACTATTTTATTTAGCGATTTTTGCATCTCTAAAAGGCTATTTGTTTGTAGATGTGACCTCACCGATATGCTCAGCCTGGGTCGCAGTTATGCTCTTGGTGACGACTACCATCTCCACGACTGCAGGTTCTATTCACTGCCTGCTTGCAAGCCCTGCCCTACTACTGGCGAGTCAAAAAAAGACAAAGAGAAACAATAGCTGACTTGACGGGTCAGGACTCACATTTTATTTTGATGTTTTGTCTGTATATTTATAATCTAACGTATCGCCTGCTCCCATTGGCACACGCATATGACCAATGCGTTGTAGGCTTTTTTAATTAATTTTACTTAATTTGCTGTTATAAAGATATTATTATTACTTGATACCTGTTCGAGTGAAGTGAACAATACACCTTAGAAATGCATTAAAACGTTATCGTAAGCAATAAAGAGCTCAGAAATTAACTAAGAGTAAACCTTAATATTTTGTATGTCTTAGGTAAATATGATTACCAACTTTACTTAGTAGCATTTTTGTATAAACATAATCAATAAAGTTATCTGTTGTACACATAACTGTATTCATTACGATTATTTTTAAATTTAAAAAACCTGCCGATACATAACCTCTTCATTTTATAGTTTATTTTTTAAAAAGCTCCCAACAATATTGTCATTGCTTTAAAACCCAAAGAAAATAATGCATCGACGCATATAAAACAGTAATTTTAAGAAATACGAGGGTTGGATGCCTGGTGCTCTATAATATAGGCAGATCACTGCCTAGTTTAGACTCCTGTCTCCTACAAATTATAAATACAAAGATTTTTTTGCATTTGCATTTGCATTAGCATAAGAATAACGTATTTTTGTGGAGACAAAATAAATTATTATTGTTTTATACATTAGAATGCAAAACAAAATAAACAATAAAAAAAAAGATTAACAAAATCATAAACATATGAAGTGTCCTCAAATGCTGTAGGCGTCCCTAATTTGTATCACGTGAAATGAAACGCATTCGCCGTCGGTTTCTGGGCACGAGTTTCTACAACTGCGAACACCTGATGAACAAGTCACGTTTAAAAAGGCTTCTAGTTGCGAAAATAAAGTTATGATGGAAGAGACACGTTGTAATATTATAATTATTTTAAACTGATTTACGAAAATTTCACTCTTCGCCTGTCCGCTTTAAATTTAGTTTATATTTGCTAATGCATTACGCATCATCGCACAGTCTATCTATGCCCCAACAAAACGTTTGATGAAAACTTAAGCGAGTATACCATCTGAACCCACCGGTGATGCCCTCTGTCTTAGATCAAGTGACCGACTTAGGAATTCTATCGGACGCCAACCACGCTGCCCCACTGATCTATGTAGTTTACCAGGCCTCGTACATTAGTGGATCGGTCATTATCCAAGCGGCTCTGACTCATCATGGTCGGTAGGATATGCGTCAAGCAGAAAGGTCCAACGTACTTTTATTTTAATAATATAAGTAGGTATTTATAAGTTAATGTCGCATACTTTGTTCTAGTAGGAATGTGAGGTTTTTCCTAGTGCAATACTAGTCAGAACCAATGAAGGAAACTAGAACACCTCGACTCAATTCTTAGTAAAATTCTGTGTGTTGTTATTTTTCCTACACTCGCGAGCCTATTGAAACAAGGTGCGAATATTTTTAGGATACCTTCATTTAGGTTTAAAATAAAAGTAAATGATTTTTACGTAAAAATCGTATGAACATTTTGAGCAAAAATATGTAGATACATCAGGAAATAAAATATAAGTATACATCACTTTCCTCTCTAAAAATAAAATAATAAAGTTATGATATAATCAGAGGTTAAATGACAAATCAGGAACAGATACAGTAGGTATTGTCAATTTGGCCTAAACTTTATGCCCTGTATAAAAAATATATTGATGATTGAAATAACGGCGTATAACTGTTCCATTGTCAAGATATCTGTGTAAAATAAATTGTATACCGAAGTGGCTTCATCGATCGGAACACTTACAACTTGTGTCATCACCCTTTTGGGGTTAAAATTTGCAGATCCAATGTCACGTTGCGTTCCTCGCGTTCTTTTCTTTGCTTATACTTTATTTAGCATTAAAACTTCAAAGCTTAAAGCCAGTACCGATTACTAAATGATTTATATAAAAAAAGGCCTGTTTATATTAGGGACACAGTTGACTTTTGTTTTCTTATAGAAATGATTCATTGATTTTTTTGCTATTTGTATAATTCAACCAAGCCTGTGTATCCTGATAATTTTTTTTTGTTATGGCATTAACGGAGGAGTCAATGCCAAAACAAAGGATATAGAAGTAGAATTCAAGACGTTGTTTAATTTAAAAAAAAATCTGTAGTTGAGCCCGCCTAACGTCACACTTCCTGTATCTCTAAGTAGTATCTGTTGTATAAAAACATACTATATTGCCAATTTTAATATAGATCAGTCAATCGGTATAGGAATTTATTGACCTCGTGTATACAGACATGTATTTTGATTATATACTCGTATAGCTTACACGTGCAGAGAGGTCATTTAATAGGGAACCTAAATGAATTTTTCCATTACGATCGACTGCAGTTTAGCTGTATTTTCGCTTTATGATTACAGATCTTGAAGAGAAATGTTCAAAGAAAATGTTTATCTTTATATATAAAAATTACGTGTTACGGTGTTTGTCCGGGATGAACTCTGTGTACAGTTGGATGCAACTTGAGAGATAGAATAGTTTTTCAATTTATAGTCACAATATTTTTTTCATAATAAACGTGACAACGTCGGTCAGGTCAGCTAGTTTCTTATTCATTGATGGGCCCTTGGGCGATCTAGAAACGATGAGTCTTAAGTAATCGAAAATTGTTGAATTTCTATACTGAGATTATCGATCAACATCAGTTGATAGAATATTAGCCACATTAATAGAGTGGCATTGTTCAACTTTATATAAAACTAACGTTCAAGTCCTTACATACTAGAATATGTAACTCTTACGTCTAACCATGTAATTTCCCTGCGGTATTTGATCTGCGTCCAATTACGTTAGTGAGCCGGCAGCCGTTTTATAGACCTATATACGAACTGTACTCTCTCCTTCCACAACATTCGATAGATCTGAACTTGGCACTTGGCCTTGCCTCGTAGAAGGCCGGAAGGCCACCCCCTCGGGGATTAAAATAACCGACGTCCGCGTGTCTATATATTGTGTTGCGTGGTGTAAGTTACGCGAGTTTCGACTAAAATATTGTCTTATTAGTAAGCACTAACTACTTATATATTAACTAATTATTATTAACAACTATTAAATTACATTTATAGAAATATAATAAATGTTAAATCGATTAATATAAAGCATTCAAAATTCATGGTATTTTTTGAAGTCGTGAATAATAAGCATTATTGCAATAATTCTTAAATGGCTAAAATTTAAGTATGACATTGTGCTAATATAACAAAAGATAAAATTATACATTATCTTTGTATCATCTGATTTCATAAATCTTAAATTGTGAATGAAGCTTTTCCTATTTTCATTTAAGTATCTATTATACACTATAATAGTCTTAATTCTTGGAGTTACATTGGTGTTGCTTGTTGTATTAAGGGTTAAAATTTTATTCTAAAGAATTTATAACCATGGAGCTGATTGAGAACGAAATCGTAACGAATTAACTAATGATACTTAATTAAAACATTTTATTACTAAAACTAAGCTCTGGTCAGTCTACAATCAGGTATTGCCATTGTATAGGCTATTTACAGTAATAACTGGCAATACCTGATTGGGAATAAAGATGTGACTCCAAAAGCTGGGTGTACCGGAAGACGTAGCGTAGGTTAGATGCCCACATCGGGTGAAGGTCGCCAGAATGCGATGAATACTCATAACTGATTTGAAATCTACTGCAGGATGTAGACATCCAAGCAGTAGCCATCGAAAGGTTGGTTTGATCGAAATCGAAAAGAATTGGTTGTAAGTTTTTTGGTAATGTAAGTAGCTTATGACTTGGAGCTTCATCTAATCCCCTGCCCTTCCTGTCCGTATAGCCAATGTCAGGATCAGGATCATTCCCTTACTCTACGCGGGGTCATTTTGTTATTTACTTTAGGAAGCTACAAGGTTTTAGTGAAAAATAAAATACATGCATTGTTTTAAAAATATTTGCTCGAATATTGAAATATTAGTTTTTTTTTAATGTGACTGGTCTGTCTGTTTGGTGTTTGAAGTTGTAATACATCTGGACATGAGGATGTGAGGATTATGTAACAGGTATAATATTGTAAATTATAATTGACGGGCCCGATGGCGCCGATTGTAGTGAATCTATCTTCTGCGCCAAGGGGTCGGACCCCACTCGTGACATTAAAGAATGAAAATTATGAATAGAAAATATGTATTTTAGATACGTTTGTTCTGTCTGGATATTAAATATTATATTTGGGTTGCCTTTGTTGTCTGATGTATGTAACACAAGTGTTTTAAGCGAATTATTCCGTAGTCAAATTAATGTGTAAGATGTGCGAATATGAATAATAAAATACATATAACGCACTATAAAACAAGTGGCATTATTGTTTTAAAGTTTCTGAATCCATTGCTATAGTGTTAAATTTGCTTTTTTAGAATCAAAATGTCATTATCTTGCATCATTTAATGTAATGCGTCTATCTTAAACTGTAATTATCATTAATTAGGTTTATGTTAAGTGTCTGTCCTTGAAAAAAATTGCAACAGCTTGGTAGTGTTTGTAAACAGTTAGTAGCAGATTTGCCTTGTTAGGCACGTCACCGAACCGAAGGTCAGAGCGTCGGGTGGCTCATCCCTGCGCTACCCTCGCTCAGTTTGCGCTCCGACTCCCCACCGGCCATTCCTAGACCAGCAGTCTGCCGGATACATCGCGGGTTTTTTACTAATCTTCAGTTTTGTTGTGGAATGATAGTGAGTACCTTCGGTTTATTTCACTATTTATTTTTTCCCGGTAATCACGTGCATTTGTGTGTTTCTGTCGTTTGTTTTTTCAATTGTGCTTTCGTTATGGACAGGAAATTAATAAAATATCATGAAAAAAAAGTATTATACCTATTTACTTTTTAACTAGTGCTGGTTTTTTATGAGGGTTGTATTGTAGAGGTATGTGAGTCGTCTCAGTATATTGCGTGCCCCGAAACTACGGTATGTACTGAAATTAGGTAGGGCCTGGTTAAACGGCACCAATCCAATTTGGATCGTGGATAATGCTATTAGACAATATACTTTATTCAAGTTTAGATTATGATTATTTTTCGTAAATCAACCTGAAGTCTTAAGTTTATCTTAAGAATAATTGCGTCAAAATAGAATTTTTTAACATAGTTTTAAAATATTCGAGTCTTATCTTTTTTAACTTATTAATACATATGGATTGAAATGTTAAATTTAAGGAGAGCCATATATTCGAAAACTTCCTAAAGTAGTGTTTTAGTTAAAATGGCATCAGGCGGTGACAAGTTGTACCCTAACTGCGATTCTTCAGTATGGTTGAGGTCCTGCGAAGAGGAGGTCACAGAACCCTTGGAGGGCAAAATTACTGGTAAGCTAATTAATATTAACTATACAGTTTAAGCCTAGAAATATTGATAGTCTGGCGTAACAGCACATTGCACCTGGAAATAAACGGTCGTGGCTATGATAAAGTATTTTCTAAATTGAGCTGGAGCATAGCTATTAGAAGAAAAAAAGGTAGAATGGTATATGGTAATACCAAATGGTTTTGATTGTATATGGTGTTAAAATATTGTAGAAAAATTTACACTATTCTAATTCCCTTTTTATCAGAAAGTTAAACATTGTTTACAGATTAGTTTACCTGACTGAAATTCGTTTTATATATTTAACTTTAAACTAAAGGATAGTTATAAAAAGATTTCACTCTCTGGTGCTCAAGATGTTGTGCATTTGAATCCCACCCAAAATTGACTGGATCTACAATTTTGTCATTAATTATTATATATTTAAAATTCTTTATAAATTATAAGCTACATATCTCGGTACCAGGTCAATATATTAAGTGTTGTATGAATAATAATGTTATTATTTTATCGTAAGTTATAGAAAAGGTTTTGTTAAAATTAAAATACTTCGCAGGTGAAATACCATTTTGGCTAAATGGTACTCTACTTCGTAATGGCCCAGGCTCCCTTAAAGTGGGTACCATGCACTTCAAACACATCTTCGACAGTTCCGCATTACTGCATAGGTATGTACTAGTCTATAGAATTTTCTATAACTACTAGCAGTGGTCACAAACGTGTTTGCTGTTATAAAATTATGAGGATCAATAAGAGCTTGAGAGAGAGCCCGCAGAGTAGAATAGTACCACCTCCTGTACCAGGTATCGGTAAAGGCGACTAAGGTATCGGAACCGACTGATGGCGGTATATCCATCCGAAACAAAGCAGCTCAAATGCACAGGGCGAGTATGGGCAGCAGCATCCCCGTCGCGAAAGCTGCCCTCTGCGATTGCTAACACGCTTACCCAGCGCGGCAATTATGGGCAAAATTCCCCCTTTCTTAAGGAGGCTTATATCCAGCAGATGACTTTCAATGGTTGGTAGATGATGAAATTATAGCTTATGTTATTTGTTGATGATTTAACTTGGTACAAATGAATAAGATTTTAAAATCGGTTCTGTAGTTTTTGTTACAAACGTACAAAGATACAAATCGCGTTCAAATATTTCCGTTTTAGGTAGGACTCACAATTATTTTTGTGTATTATTATTTTAAATACAAGTACGCTACTATGTACTTTAAATAAATAAAACTTATTAATAAAGTAGTTTCCGAAATGGGTCCAGTAGATTTTGAATTTATTCGTTTCATAAATACAAATCTTTTCTCTTAATATATATATATATATAAAATTCAATAATTACTTTAAACTTTATAAGTATATTTAAGTAAACCGCAAAGTATTTACGGACCAAACCAAACCGCGCATCTGTTCATTTATTCACCCATGAATATTCTTGAAACATGAAATTTTAGAAATAGTCTATGTTTATGCATTTTTATTAAAACCGTTTCTTAGGTTAGGCCATGAAATCGTAACAAACGTAATAAAGTAAAAAAATATAGACAAAAACAATTATATTATTTATAGTCAAAGTCAATTATATCTTTGTTCAATCGTTAAAATTACAATAAAAATCTATAAGTATAGATTTGCTTATTACGATTTAACACATATGACTAATGATCCTGACAAGTGTTACAAGTGTTATAAGAGTCATTTAAACAAATAGGAGTGTCCTGCTTCAATATTAGTCTGCCGGCACAGACGGGTCCTTTAACAAAATTTATAATAGAATCGTTACGCAAGCCACCAGAAAAGAACCTACAAGAAAAACTGATTCCAATAACACCTAATGGTAGGTATTGTTGGAGCCCATTACCGACGTCAGTGCTAATAAACCGTTGACTAATTAGTATCATTAACTAGCTGTGCCTGCGACTTCGTCCGCATGAAATAGTTTTATTTAACTTATACTTATTTCTAGTATTAATACTATGTATGTCACTATTTTTCTAAAAAAAATGTTTTGTTAAAATCCTAGGTGTTCTGAGAGCATTTATGCATAGAAAATGCTGAATTATATTCAAGATTATATTAACTAAAAATAAATTAACTTTATTAGCTACCAGACGGGACACGAACCTACATATTTCCCATGCCAGGGGCTGAACTACCGGTGTTCTAAAAATCAACCGAGATCTTAGAGATCTACGGTGATTTTTTTCTAGTACACAACATTTGAATTCAGAGTGAGGACTCACCTATTTCTACCGCAAACAGTGTTCGGATTGATGTGTTCCGGTTTGAAGGTGCAGAGGGATACTACAGTTACTAAGTACTGTGACATAATATCTACGAGTCACAAGGTCAGAAACGCGCTAGTAATATCCTTGTGATACTCGTAATACGCGAGTCTAAGGTTGCGGTGACGGTTAATATCTCGAAGACTGTATGCTGACTTCCTCAAATAAAAAAAACTGTCATTTTTTTTGTCAATAATATGCAATAGAAAGTCAGTATTCGATTAGTATGGTTTTTCCTTTAATCGTTTGGTTTCATCTAGCCCGAAGTCGTAGAAAATGTGTTCAAAACACAGTATATTATATATCTTAGTACTAATTAAACATTATGGACGAATAATATTTTATGACTAAGTACGTGCTGATGCATAGAGTGGTTTATGAGACCGTTTAATGAAAAGGATGTGTGTAAAGTGGTACAATGGATGCAGGTAATGCGAAATGTAATCGATCGGCACAATGTGCGGTTTAATTGGACCTGGTGATTGCTCCGTCCTCGTGGCCATTTTAAATACACACCGGTGTTTATAGTCTTATCGAGATCAGTTCATATGATAGTTACTAGAAAAATGTAAAATATATATAAGTTTTTCTTAAAGGAAATACTATTTTGTATTTTTTGCATTTTCTTGGAGGAGAACCTAGAAGGAAAATAGCTACTTAAACTATCGTTTTATCATGACTTGAAACTTAATTTCTATATTTAAGACGTTGTTAACTTTTTACGTTTTTATTTGTTACTTTTAAACAACCTTTTATCAAGATTAATTGCATACAGTACAGATACACATGCATTTTTTTTCGACTGGTCCGATGGCGCTTACTGTAGTGTACTTATTTTAAGCACCAACTAACGAATTTGGTGCGTATAATAAGTACACAACAGAAAACCCATGAGGGTTTGATCATCACCCGGGAAAAACATTTTGTTTGTGTTTGTTCGGTGAAGTATATGTGTCGGATGCCTGATATCAGTAATACAAGTGCATTAAGCTATTTATCACACAGTCAGATTAATTTATGATATATGTGAATTATCATTACTTTATATTTTATATATTATAGTATACATATATACTTTAAGTATTTTTAAAAACATTCGGTATGCCGATCAAATATGGATAGAAAAGATGAATTCTAGATCGAAAGTTTCACGTGACACACGCAACTTATGACTACAATGTTCTAGGTTTGCCATACACGAAGGTATCGTGACGTACCAGTGTCGCTTTCTGCAGTCGAATACGCTGAAGAAGAATCGTGCTGCAGATCGCATTGTCGTTACTGAATTTGGCACGCGCGCCGTTCCAGATCCCTGCCATACCATATTTGACAGGTTAGTACCGCACGTTAAACATTACAAGCGACAGTTTATTGCGAGTGTCTCTTACGCCGTTGGGTTAAGGTTACTCTTAAGCTTGGTATATAATACTCCTACGTATGTATGCTATTTTTGTAATCAATTATCAATTGCGTAAATTATGTATTTTTCACCGGCGTAGTTTCCGTTTCCGTGAGAATAAAAAATAATACATGTGACCTAAGTTAGTCTGCCTGTAAGAGTCCTGATAAAAGGGTACAGACCGTACCTAGAACAAACAGACTGACAGAGAATGTAGTACATTATTTTTATCTATCTCCTCGAGTTCAGGCATGGTTTGGAATGGAATTGCAAAAAATATTGTTTATCTACGACATCACATTTAAAAACTAAAAATTATCAGTGTTTCTCTACTATATTAGGCATATATTTTACATATACACCTTCTTTTTGAATCACTCTATCTATTTAAAAAAAACAAAACCAAAATTCGTTGCGTAGTTTTTAAGATCTAAGCATACATAGGACAGCGGGAAGTGACTTTTTATTCTAAGTGGTAATATATATTTAGTGAAATGTTGAAATTTGGAATTGAAACAGATATTTCAATTTATTTATCTTTATATATTTTACTTATAATTTGGAGAAGATGACATAATTGAGCCATGTTCATTCTGTCAATATTATAATCACGAAAAAAAGTTGTCTCGTCGCAAGTACGCAGACACCACCCTAGTTTCATATTATAAACTATTATTGGGTATAAGATGAGGGTATGGGTATGAGAAATTACGCAGCGAAGTCTTTACTTCGCTGCGTAATTTCTATACTATAAGAAGTAGTACATTTGTTAAGTGTAAATTATTGTATGTTTATCATTTTAATTATCACTCGTATTTAGGGTGGCGGCTGTATTCAACCCGGGGGAATCGATGTCAGACAATGCGATGATATCTCTCTACCCATTCGGTGACGAGATTTACGCCTTCACCGAAGGACCCATCATACACAGGTAAATTAAAAGAAAATTATAAATAACATTCTAATATATTTTTCGAATAGAAGATAACAAATACTTCTTTTAAATTATTGGTTTTATTATTTAAACACTTGGGACGCGCTTCTGCCTTGTTAGGGAATATAGTTCTTTTTTGCCTTTACCCTTTGGATTTTTATTCCTGTCCTGACCTCTAATGAACTCCAGCTATTGATACCATGTTTTTTCTTCCAAATTTTCCGAACCCGTTTATCCCTACATGGTACAACTTCAAGGAAAAAAAATATCATCCATTTTGGTGCAGTCTTTTTAGAATTATGAGCGTGTATATATTTCGGCGATTCATTTTTATTTATAAAGATGACTAGCAGCTCCCCGCGGATTTGCCCGCGTTAAGTTTTAGAACTTTCATTCTAACTTTACACTCCTCTTTTTATTCCTTGTTTGTTGATATCTATTGTGTGGCATATTTCATATCAGTGACTTTAAGTTTACAAAAATATGTAAAACTATAGTATAGTATTATTTTTAAATTTCACATTTTTTATATCTTCGTTTATTTTAGGTTATTAAATTTAACGGGGTTTAATTTGTTTTAAATCAATTTAAATTACAAAATGTGGTTAACTTCAAGGTAAGTTAACTTGTTATAATTTGTCTTTTAATTTATGTAACATCGAATAAAATAATTGTCAATTCGTAATAAGGTATCTGGTAATAAATCGCCACTATCATATTATTTTCGATTTGTTTTTGGTAATTAATAAAACTAAACTGTTATGCAGGATTGACCCAGTGACCTTGGACACAATGGAGCGGAAGAACTTGATGGAGAGCGTAGCCCTAGTAAACCACACGTCGCATCCCCACGTTATGCCTAACGGTATTTATTAATTACTACTTTTACCCGCGGCTTTGCCCGTGATCTGATGATTTCCCACTTAATCAGTACTCTTTATGGGTGAAAAGTACTACATATATGTCTTTTCTTGTAAAATTGCACGAAGACCGAGTTACTTATTAAAGCGTGAAGAGTAAAATAACAAACTCACTTTAACTTTTATGATAATAGTTACTTGTGATCGAAAAAGTAGATTTTTGTTAGTCGCTTAAAGCATTTGTGTTACGGACATCAGGCAACAGAGAAATCACAAATATACTAATTAAATTCATATGTTTAAAACCCAAACACAGAACAAACATAAATATTATCATATAAATATTTATCCTGGAGATCGTGTCTTGTGCGCCAAAGGTCCTCCCCAACTTATAGCGCACAAGACACGATCTCTATCATCTGCCTCGAACTGGAGTAGGATACAAACCAGAGCAAATTGGAGTAGCATTCTAATTAGATTAGCTTTTACCCGATAGCGCGTTTTGAAATCATTTAGCGTAATTCATTGATTTTTTGTAATTTTGAAATTGTCACTTATCGTAAATCCGTACGAATCTTACGTTTCTACGGGGTGAAAGAAAGCTTATGTCCTTTTCCGTACTCCCATCTATGTGTATGCTAAATATCAAGACGATTGGTTGAATTGATGAAGCGTGTAGCGCATACAAATAAACCTTATTTTCGTATTTATAATTTTAGTTGGGGTTTATAGTATTAATAGGGATTAGTTGGAATACTCTTGGGATTAGTTGAATCAAGGTACTTGTATTTATATTTTTTTCGTCAAAGAGTAGTAAAAGGAAATAAAAAACTATATTAATAATTAATACGAAAAAAAAGCTTCACAAGCAACGTTTTGGGGTTACACAATTCTGAGAGAATTTTTGAAATCGGTATAGTAGTTTTTAATTTATTTGTTACAAACTTACAAAAATACTGACCCCGTTTATTAATTTATATTTTAAATAGTGGTCACTCTTTTTAAAATATAATATAGCTTATGTTACTCCAGAACAACGCAGATTTACATATATTAGGGCAAGAATTTCCAAAATCGTTTGTTCCGGTATCTCAGTACCCCCTTACGACATCTGGTACAGGAGGAGGTATTATTCTACTCTGCCGTTACAACACGGCACGATGTTTGTTGATTCGTAATGCTAAGTATGTAATCATACATTTCAGGAGACGTGTTTAATGTGGGCATGTCTGTGGTGAAAGGCCGGCTGCGTCATGTGGTCGTCAAATTCCCTTATACAGAGAAAGGTAAGCTAAATCATTCGAGTATTTAGCAAGTTATACAATAAGAACTCGTATAAAGGTCATCTGCATTGGTACTTCACTTCAATCTCATCTATTTTTGTCGCCAAACACCCGTTTACGTGTTGCTGTGTTCCGGTTTGAAGGGTGAGAGTGTCAGTGAAATTATTGGGTAATGTCACGTAACATCTTCAAGTAATATAGTTTTCAAGGCTCTCATTTTTTTTTTATTAAATAACACGCTTTAGGGTTAATGAGATTACTCAATAAAAATATTTAAAACACAAAGTGATATAACAGAACACATATGTAATAAAAATCAGAACAATTAAGTATAAGCGCTTAAACAAAAAAAAAATACTTTCAATTTGTTATTCGTTAAATACATAAAATGAACATCCAGAGATCTTCTACAAGCGTTGTACAGATCCACCTTAATCCGACAATTTATCAAAACGCCATTGATGATTATCCCTGTTGAAAGCCTTTGAAAAATCGGTGTAGATTACATCAATTTGGTGATGTGAACCAATATGACTGACCAACGACCAATATGATAGTGTATACTACTAGGTTTGTATTGATGGACCTTCCCAATGTGAATCCATGCTGATTAATACTTATACAGAATTTTATCGAAATAGAAGATTTAAAAACCTTTGACATCGTAGGTAAGATGGAAATTGGCCTGTAATTATTATTCAACTAACTTGATTTATGTATCGGAACTATTTTGGATATTTTCCATGCGTGCGGTAATAACTAACTGTATATACTCCTAACTTTAGGTAATCCTATAATATTACATCAGAGCAACTTAGTGATCTCGGAAGTTTTGGAACTGGGATTCCCGGTCTTAAATTTTGGTACTTTTAGACTACTAGTGCCAAGGTACTTTAAACTGTTCATATGGAGTAG
Organism: Heortia vitessoides; assembly: GCA_020976665.1. Taxonomy (NCBI): domain Eukaryota; kingdom Metazoa; phylum Arthropoda; class Insecta; order Lepidoptera; family Crambidae; genus Heortia; species Heortia vitessoides. Next base: position 8,531,799 of record JACJUM010002543.1, read on the forward strand.
ATCAAGGCGTAGTTGGTGATTATTTAATAATAATAAAATAACACGACATCTCATACATTGGCCTGATTCCAAAGAAGTAGCTCTAATTTTATACGGATAGGACACAAAAGAGGCGTAACAAACATAATTCTGAAGTATATGTAACAATCAGATATATAACAAACACAAATGTTCATCACATAATGTTTGTCCTGCGTGAGAATTGTACCCACGACCTTCGGGTCACATGATAGAGACACTACTGAATGCGGCATCGGACATTCGTGCATATCACACTAAGGCTTTATAAAATTGATGTTTCACTTTTGTTTAATGGTATGATGTTGCAGGTGATATGATGGCGCGCGCGCACGTCGTGGGCAGCATCAAGCCGCGTTGGCCGCTCAATCCAGCCTACATGCACACCTTCGGTAAATATTAAACAGTACTTTTTTAGCTTGGAAAATCATCTAAATGATAATAGTGTAACATCTATATCTATACCATAATAATATTGTAAAGAGAAAGAATTTGTATTTTTGATTGTAACGAATAGGCTAAAAAACTACTGAACTGATTTTGGAGATTTGGAGTAACATTTCTAAAAATTATTTAAACAAGCAGAAATTAGGGGTATATCGAACCACACCCAAAACCATTCACCGCGAAGTTATCGGTACTAAGTTCAAAGGTGCTAGCTTATGAGGCTAGGACATTAGACTAGATTTAAAAAAGGCTTTGGGAATCTTGTAGTTGAGAAATAAAAAACTGATGCCAGTTTAATTGACTCAAACAAATAAAAAGTTTTTAAATGTTTAAAGGACTTTACAAGTTAGTCCCGAGTCATTTGAACTGCCTTTTAATTAAGAAAAAAAATGCTCAAGTTTATTTCTTTCATAGGAAACAGTCCAAATGTCAAATGATGTTTTTATCACAGGAATAACGGAAAACCTGTTCGTGATAGTAGAGCAGCCGCTGTCTGTGTCGCTGTACGGTGTGCTGCGAAATCAACTCGCCAACCAGCCACTCTCTGCCAGTCTTCATTGGTACCCGAAACATGACGTACGATATTTATATATTTACTTGAAATCGTTTATTTAGGGCAGTACACACAAAGTTATATAAAATAAAATGTTATGTGACAGTTCAAAATAGGAAAATACAACATTGTAAAAATGGTGCATATCCATTGTAATTTGATAGGTTTAAAAGAGTTATCCTTTGTAGAAAATGCATTATACGGATAAGTATATGCATTGGTTATTTGGCTGTCGTTAAAAAAAGGAAAACTGAAAGTGTTGACGTGTCTTTATTATGTAACAATGCATAGTACAATTGATATTATTGTATTAATGTAATTATGTTTCTTTTCAGACTCATATAGTCCTCATAAGTCGAAGCACAGGCAAAGAGATAAAGCGATTCCGCACCGAAACGATGTTCTTTCTGCACATTATTAATGCGTTCGAAAAGGACGGCAAGCTGATCGTCGACTTGTGCGCTTACAAAGACGCTAAAGCCTTGGATGCTATGTATGTTCAAGCTATTGAGGTGAGAAGACTTTACAGTAAGCTGGTCTTGACGCACATGCGTATAAGCCAAGTTCAGCATGCGTGCAGTATGTTACTCGTATATATGTGTGCCTAATTGTTTTTGGAACATAATTAATTTTATCGCTAAATTCGTTACATTACATCGCATTAATAGTACGATGATATGTTTTATGGACTAAATTACTATTACTACGTACATTTACTCCCGAAATCAAATTAGAAATTGAAAATTCGCTTTTCAAACAATACTCAAAATAACTTCTCCTTATTTTGTTTTTTTTATATTTATCGAGATAAAACATATATATTTGAAGCATTTATTTACCAGAAACAAAACCACTTGTCTCAGGCTTTAAGCGGACCCTTTACTTTCTGAGGAAATAATTACCTACAAAATTGAAGAGATGGCGCTGGCTCAAAGTATAAAACGAGTATGTACTAAGAAAAATTGGACGAGTCTATCAAGGTCTCGGTAGCATGTAATTGGTAGTGCATTTCTCCCGAGAGTTAAAGTCGCTGCTTCGAGTCTCGCCTAAGACCTGATCAAATTTGATTGTTTTTTAGTATTTTTCGCTTTTATTATTGCGTGACGTTCTTCCACTCTTACAGTATATTCAATGTTCTTAATTGATATCATTACTCCACAGACAATGCAAAGCAACGCAGACTACGCCGAGTGGTTTCGCGGTAGACCTAAAAGACTTGAGATGTCGTTAGATGCTCCTAGACTAAGTAAAGTGCAACCAAGATTGCTGGCTGACGTTGGTTGTGAGACGCCGCGCATACACTACGACTTGCACAATGGTATCCTTGTTTATTTAATATGGTGTAACACTGGGACAAATCCAGATTACCTACTGATTAATTTTATCGTTCCAAGAAATAATGAACTAGTTCAAATGCCAAGTATTACAATTAGTTATTTAATTTGATTTTTCTAGCAAAAGTAATTTCTAAGGCAACTGCATTGAATATATAATTATGTTGCAATTAAGTTACTTTATGCAATTAATTCTTAAGGCCAAGTATATTAGAAAATATGCAAAGCAGTTACGCCTTCTGAAAGCGTTTAATAGAGTAAAAAAATGTAATCAAGTAAAAATATTATTTACTTTACATATAAAAGCGGTCATTGGGAAAGCCAAAAAAAGTTAACGCAAACCTTTTAAGGATTGATATTAGCATATTTGCATGTGCTCACATCTTATCAGATGGTTACTGCACAAAATGCCAACAGGTGTTAGAAACAGATCATATCATTCCCATAGAGAACCGCGTTCATTGAAAATGCTAAGAGTGAAAAGATTTGAACTCTTATAAAAACTGTAAAAAATAAATATTATTTCTTTAATCAAAGCAACTAAACATAAGTGTAGTAATTTTTACATAATTTTATTACATTTAGGATTTTAGGTTAATTACAATTAGAAAAATATGTGTCGCTTTTTTTAAATCCTTGCGATTGGAAAATGGGATTCAAATTGATTGATGGTAAAATAATGTTAATGAATATATAAAATTGGTATTATTCATGGGTATTATTAGTGTGAGAACTGGAACTCTTTGAAAAAAACATAAATAATTCTTACGCTAGTCAAACAGGAATGGTACGCCAATTGCGGAAAATTTTATATAATATATTTTATATGTATTAATAATTATAAGGTGAAAAAAGATAAAACTTGTAGGTCATGTTCTTGCTTAGGAATATATTTGTTTTTTTTATATATTTATTTATAACAATGAACACTGAATATACATATTTGTATATTCATAAACACTGAATATTCAGTGTAATAAAATAAAAGATACGAGTGTTACGACAGTTGATGTAAGTAATTTATGAAATCTTGAGTCGAGATATTAATAGACTTCAACCACAAGAGATATCAGTAGATGCGAACAAGTAGTATGTACAACCTGCGAACCACAAGTAATCCTCCATTTATCTTTATGCATTGATTTTATAGGGTAATTTGATAAGACCTCATGTTCTATAAACTTATTATAAGGACGTTGTGATGAATTTATGTTCGTTGTTAACTTTTTATTTCAAATTATCTAAAATATAAACTTCAGCATTTTTCAATGCATAATCTCTCTAAACATTAAAAAAGGGAAGGCTTTCTTGTTTGTTATATTTACTCTTATATATTTTTTAATTATTATATCTAATTAAGTGACTGGTTTTTACTCAATAAATTAAAGAGAAATAAGCTAGTACCTGCGAGTCGCAAATTGAGGGTATAATAATTATATTTGCTGATTTGCTGTGTAACGTAGCGTGTCATTAGTTAGTTAATTAAATGCAGAAGTAATTGCTGTTCACGAAGTCATACGATACCACTTACTAGAAGTATACCTGCTATTAATTTTTACCTGTTGTGATGCTGGTAGCATCACAATTAGTATTCAGGTGCAGTTATATACGTACGTGTTAAAATCACGTCGCCTACGAATCAAAGCTAATCAAATATTTGTTGGTAGTTGGTCCTATTGTCTGACTGATATCAACCAAGCTCTCGTCCTTTATTCCCATGTTATTTCACTTAAGGTCATCATTCTATATCACGTCAGTGTACGAGTACAATCTACTCGATCACCTATTGGCAATATCAACTTAACTTGCTCCGTCGCCTGTCAAGGACTTAGGATTTTACTTGTGTACTGCATCGACAGATATTTATACTTATAGAAGTATACGTCCCTTATTATTAAGTCCATTGCCTAGAAATTAATTAATTTCTGCATTCTAATTTTGTCTAAAATTTCGATTAAAGTATACAAAAATATATTCCTTATCTCAGTATCCATTAATTTTTACAATATTTTGAATAGCGGGGATTATAGTTTTTTATATTACCTTTACTATTTTATATGCGATTTACGTGTGTGACATAGACATGAGAAACAGTCTCATTACTTTGTCGGTCTGATGACATTCATCATACTTATTTATATCTATTCAGTTCTAACAATAATAAAGTTGGATGTTGCGTAAGTAATTGATGTTAATATTATATCTTATTTATTTCTTTTTTAATATGGAATAATTAATATTATGTTGGTAGATAGATTTTAATATCTTGAGTTTATGAAGACGAGAGTAAATAAGGTTTCAATAACTATTTAAATGTGTACATCTACCACGATTTATCACTAGATTAAAAAATAATTCATTTACCCAAAGACAATTGTTATTATTACTGTTGCAGGTCGGCCGTATCGTTACTTCTATGCAATTAGCTCGGATGTGGACGCAGAGAATCCTGGCTCCGTGAGTATCTGTCACTATATGTTCGTTATCTGTCTATGAATCCGAACAACAGTAAAAGCCGTTACACATGTTTTCTAAACCTGAATTATATTAAAAAACTAGCTGTGCCCTCGACTTCGTTCCGTGGTTGTCGGAAACTCTATCGAGATTATTTTTTGATTGCTCACGTTGGTTTATGTTATTGTATAATCGTGAATAAGATTTTTTTAAAATAATATGTAAAAAAATGATGTTTTTTAAATAATAGGTCAAAGTACTTCGGCATAAATTATATTTTTACTTTTGTTTAAAATAAAGCCCGCTGTATTCAACCGTTCCGTGGGGAGCCAACCACGCGTCTAAGTCGCGCAGCATGGTACCTCGCAAAGATACACTCGCGAGTGGTAGTGGCAAGCACGGCGGTGGGGCGAGGCCAATCCCCCCTCGCCCGCCGCCGCGCGGCCTGCTTGCACATTATAATGGTAGCAAGCCTTCTTTGACAAATAATGTTATTATAAGTAATCTTGAGAATTAGACATAGACTGTCGCGAAGTTTTTTTTTTAGTATTAAAAAGGAATAATTCTTTCATACATAGTTTTTGAATAACTTAAACCGTTTATGCAGCGCATGTGACGAAAGACCTAAAATGTGAATAATTTTCCCCGTTTTTGCAACATTTCTCACTGTCGCTTCGCTCCTATTGGTCTCAGCGTAATGTTATATCGCCTAGAGCCTTCCTCTATAAATGGACTATCCAACAAAAAAGAATTATTCAAATCAGACCAGTAGATCCTGAGATTAGCGCGTTTAAACAAACAAACAAACTCTTCCGCTTTATAATATTAGTATAGATAACAATATTTTGAAACATAATTTGATATTATTATAGTAGCCCTGCGGTTTCCACCATTCCGTATATATATATACATTTATATATGTAATATATTTATATACAATAAATATATAGTAGTAAGTTACTCCACATAACAATAGCTATCTGCTAAATTACTAGCAATTATCATTATATGGAATCCAAATATAACACTTTATTGCGAAAATCAGATAACTTTTATACAACTTTTCACACTTCTTTTACCTCCTTAAGGGATGATATTCGAAATATATATATATAACGTATCTAATTTGAACTATAATATTTTGTTCTTTATTACATTCTTACCAGGTTTATCTAGTTTTACGTGCTCTTGTTGGATTTTCTTACATAGGTTCGACCCAGACGACCTAACAATTTTCTTATTGTCTTTTATCTATTCAAAAGTTGCCTGGAAGAGATCACTGCATGCAACAGGGCATAGAGTGATTCCTACTGTAACCTACTGTTTTTATTTTAATATTTGTATATATTTTTGGGATCGGATTTACTGGTGCATTATAAAGAGTATAATAGTTATTACAATTTCTACCTACAGGTAATAAAGGTGGACACAGTGACCGGTGCGACTGAAACGTGGAGTGAACGCAACTGCTACCCCAGTGAGCCGATATTCGTGCCCTCACCAGATGCCAAGGTTAGCCTTGAATTATTTTTTTTACTGGAAAAGCGTATTATTTCTTTTATCAAATTTCATTGATTGCAAAATGTACAAAGTTCGATACTCCTAGCTATATATATATATATAGCTATAGGTTACATACATCAAAATGTACCTACTAGATCTCAACACTTTCTATGAGTAGACATTAAAAAGTTGACCATTTGGAGAGTAAAGAAGAGTATAAACTATTTAATATTGACGTTTATTTACGCCAGGAAGAAGATGACGGGGTAATTATCAGCGCTTTAGTGTGGGGCGGGGAGCAAGACCGCATGGTTGGACTCTTAGTACTCAGTGCGAAGACAATGCAAGAGGTCGCTCGCTCTACATTTGACACGCCGACCCCCGCACCCAAGTGCCTGCACGGGTGGTTCTTGCCCGCGCATAGCACTACCGTTAAATCTTAATACGTACAAATCCGTATCATTTTTTGCGTGTGGAAATATACGTTATATTATATGGAGTATTCATTGCTTCATGTTTAAGGAGTATTATACTTTATTAGACTTGCAAAGACCAAAAAGCGATGTTGGTGACTATATAGTAAGTACTTACTAAGGCCTATCTGCTTTTGCCGCTGGGACTGAAAAACCCTGGACTTACCTAACGATGTAACAAAGAGCTACATATTTGTTTTCTATTATTTGTGTTGATTATCAGTATTTTTGTTTAATTTTAAAGCATTTCACAAAACATTGGGTATGAATTTTTATGAGTGTCATGTCTGGACGACAAGCCATGTATAGCTACTTAAACTATATGTTAATACAATCAGTTTACTAACATTAACGTTATGTTGATTTGAGAAAGTTATTGTTTTATAACTTGTGAGATAAAAAAAATTAGATTGTACAAAGAAATATTTTATCATGATTAATATAATTATTATAAAAGCTTTAGCGCAAATTTAATTTTAAATTACTTCCACTAATATAATTAAAATAAAATGTGTGTATTAAAATAAAAATATCAATAAAACTTATCACAAATCAACTGTCGTAAATTCAATTGTCGCATTCTTGCGACAATTGAATATTGTATTCATATTGTTTCTACAATATGACGGTCTACAGGAAAAACAAAAACGAAAAGAAAACAAATAATTTGTTATAACTTTTTTTAATTCAAAAGTTATTAATGCAAAAAGTTATTTTTAATTATGTTCAAGCTGTTTTTAACAAATATTATAGAAATTGAATTTTTCTCTTTTACTATGTAACTCTGTCCTTTACGCCGATTGAATTTCTGACATACGAAATGTTATGTGTAATGGTAAATTCCTCAGGTCAAGTGGTTTAATTTTGTTAAACCACTGGTTTAATTATTTATAAAATGCAGTCATTATTTATTAGATAATAATAGACTTTTTATCATTCATACATATTATTTATAGTGTAAAACACAAATTAAATAGTAAAAATTAGTATTAAATACTGATAAAATAAATTGTACTTAGTTCATAAATAGCCTAAGATTTTTATCAAATTTTGTAAAATTAAAGTGGCAGCAATGAAAAAGAAAGTCGCTGTACATTATAATCTTTAAGGCTTTAAAATTTCAAAACAATTTTGAATTTGAATATTTACAATAAATTATTATTTAAAGATTTACAATAAATTGATTATAATTCTCTACTTATCTCAAAATCAAGTCAATGTCTATGAGATGTTATGTGAAGTATATATTTCTTTATTAACTTGAGAATTAAAATTATAAAAAATTTGTGAATGATATTATTTGAATAGAGAGTTGAAAATCATTTATAAAAAATATGCTGTTTTGTGACCTATAACACTGTGACAATGTCAATATGATCAATAAGGCAACCTTAATGGTTACTTGGAAGTGAAACAATGAATGTGTTCTTATGTTTATTTAAGACCATCTATTGTAATAGTTTAGTCTTAAAATTCTACAGATACTTAATATTAATTAGTTTCTTTTATTTCAAACATTATTTCAATAAGATTGATGAATTAGTTTATCATAACATCTCGGCATGGGGTCGAAACGGTGATCATTTAAATAGTTAACGTTACGTAATGACTTAAGTACTTGTCTTCTAGTATGATTACGCAGCACAAATAGGTAATTAATTTCTCATCACCTAGCAAAATGCTGTACTAGTACTTATCTGATCGGCAATGTTCATTTATTAATTATAGGGCTAATTATAAATGTGTGTTAATTATAAATTCTAAAATGCTTAGCTAATGCTATATTTTATACAAAATCAATAATCTAATAGCTATAAGATAATAAATGATTGATTTTGTATAAAAACAACGTGAGACTATTAATAATATTTGAAATAACCGATTCGATATACATAAATGACCTATAGGTACTGTATATAATAAAATACATGTTTTTCTCTATTTTCTATTTTCATTATCTTCCCACCTACTCCCGGTAAGTTTTCTTGAAAGCTCCCATAGGTTCAGTGCTAGTACTCTGTCATGGACCTTCAACGAGCACGGCCACTGTTCGCAGTCAACATAATTTTTTATTTAACTTTATTGCACAAAATGTTACAAAATGTACAAATGGAGGACTTAATGCCAGATGGCATTATCTCCCAGTCAACCATTACACAAAACTGAAAAATATATATATAGTGGTGCAGGCAATATATATACAAAATAAATAAACGTGGCATACATATTTGTATAAATAAATGCAATAAATGCATATGTTTTTATATATATATATATATATAAAACGTACATCAGAAATAGGGTTATAAAGTTAGAGAAGCAGCATCAGTAAATAAAGTACGGAGACAGCGTTTCAGGTTAAATTTGTTTGGGGATTGCTTAATATTCAAGCTTCAAGAAGCTAGAGCATTCAAGAAGCTCGTTACAGAGTCGTATAGCTGTCACTGTAAAAGAGTTTGTCAAAAAACTAGTGATGAGAAGGAGTTAAGAGCGAAAAAGTATTAGAAGAACGGAGATTACGTTCGTGAGAGGAAGATAGGAATTGGAATCTGTCCTTTAAGTAAATTGGTGCGTACGGATCAAAAAGTATTGAAAATAGTGTGGTTAGAACTCGAATTTTGCGACGTTCTCGAATGGGAAGCCAGCCGATAAGAGAACGGTAATGGGAAATATGATCGTATTTACGCAAACCAAAAATGAAACGAAGACAGTTGTTTAATAGACGATCCAATTTATTAAGGAGTTCTTGAGAGATATTAGTGCAGCACACGTCACCATAGTCAATTATGGGTAAAACCAAGGTTTGAATAAGAAGGGTTTTGGTTTTAGTAGGAAGAAAATATTTTAATCGATAGAGAGCACGAAGCGTTCCAGTAACCTTACTGCTGATTTCATTAACATGTGTATCCCAGGTTAAGGAAGAGTCGATAAATAGGCCAAGATTCTTAACGCACGTGCTGTAGGGCACTACCACGTTATTAAAAATAATTACAGGTATATTTTTTAAACTAGACAATTGCCGTTTGCTGCCCAAGATAATGGCTTGAGTCTTAGACGGGTTCACAGAGACACCAAACTTTTGTGACCAGTTTGTGATGTTGGTCAAATCAGCATTAATCCGAGCAATGGCATTGTCCAGGTCATTGCACTCTACCTAGGTGTATAGTTGCAGGTCATCAGCATATAGATGATAAGAGCAGCCAATAGATTTGGTGACAAGGTTTATGAAAAGGGAAAATAATAACGGAGAGAGAATGCCACCTTGCGGCACACCAGCATCAATTGTCACCCACTGGGATAAATCATCTCCCAGGCGCACCGCTTGCTGGCGTTCTCGAAGGTAGGATGCGAAGCATTCCCGAACCGAATCAGAGACCCCGACGTAAGAGAGAATAGAGAGGAGAACTTCGTGATTGATAGAGTTGAAGGAGTTGGAGAAATCAATCAGAATTAAGACCGTAAGGCGGGAGTATTCCATTCCAACTCTTACATTATCCAGGATATTTAGTAGAGCTGTTGTAGTGCTATGTCCTGTACGAAAACCGGATTGAAAGGGACTTAAAAGGGCGTTTGTAAGACATGGCTAGAGAGCTGTTTGTGTACAGCTGCCTCGATAATTTTAGAGAGATATGGCAAAATAGAGATGGGACGAAATTGATGGGGAGAAGTAGGGTTAGGTGTTTTAGGAACCGGGATAACATAGGCTTTGCCCCATTTACTGGGAAAGGAGCCATGTTGTAGGGAGAAATTGATAATGTGGGTCAATGGTGGTACAATAAAGTTAAGTAAGAGAAAGATCATGCGGCGACTCAAATCATCATAGCCAACAGCATAATACTTCCCGGTGACTTGCTCGCACTCGGGCGACATGCAGAGATGGATCGAGAACTGCGCGCCCTCCGAGGCCGCGCGGTCACACACCCAGCACAAACACATAAATATAAATTCCAGAACCGAAACCATATTCTTTGTGATATTGGTACGTACAACTCCGGGGTGGACGGCGTTCACCGCTACCCCGGTACCTTGAAGCCGGCGCGCCAACTCCACGGTGAACAACATGTTGCAAAATTTCCCTTTTACGTATGTTCTTAGATCGCTGTAATACTCTTTTTTGTTTATATAGTCCACTTTCAAGTCTCCGATGTAATGGATCATGGAAGTGAGGCTCACGATTCGGCTGGGGCTGGATTTCTTAAGTAAAGGTAACAGAAGCTCAGTGAGGAGGAACGGTCCGAAGTGGTTGATCTGCATCCCTTCCACAATCCCGTCGGCAGTGTAACGGTCTCCGAGTCCGTACACTCCAGCGTTGTTTACCAATACGTGGAGTTCTTTTTCCGTACTGATTACATTATCACAGAACCTTCGAATGGAATCTAAATTGGATAAATCTAGTTTTAGGTATACGATATTATTATTTCCGGTTTTGCTAATTATGCTATTTTGTTGCCTCAATACCCCTGTCTTCGTTTCTGCAGCCCATAATCACTCGGGCTCCACGGGCTGCCAAGCCCATAGCTGTATGGAATCCTATCCCCTAGCTCCTGTGACTATTACAACTTTTCCGGTAATTTGATTTTTACATAATTGAACGGGAATAAAGTTCATTTTGATGACAGTCATTGTTACATTCACAACAAAAACAATGCACTGGTGGCAACCGCAGAACTGACTAACGGAGTTTACAAGCTTAAATTGAAACAAGCAGAATGTATGTTAGCAGCACCAGCAGTGAGTGCAGAGTTGTGGCACAGGCGATTAGCACATATTAATAGCTGTGATATGAACAAAATGAAGAATGGTGTAGTTGATGGTTTATCGTACCCGGCCCCAAGTGATATGAAGAAGGATAAATGTGTAATCTATTGTGAAGGTAAACAGATGAGGTTACCATTTTCTCATACGGGCCAGAGAAGTACTGAAACACTACAGATAATACATATGGATGTATGTGGTGCTATGGAGACTAAGTCCATTGCTGGTTCACAATATTTTCTTTTGTTCATTGATGACTACAGTCGTATGACATTCATATACTTTTTGAAACACAAAAATGAAGTTTTTAAAAGATTCAAAGAATTCAAGGCTATGGTGGAAAATCAACAAAATAAGAAAATTAAAGTAATTCGCTCGGACAATGGTGGAGAATTTTGTAGTACTGAAATGAATAATTATTTAATGCAGCAAGGGATTATTCATCAGAAAACAGTAGCATACACACCAGAGCAAAATGGTGTCTGTGAGCGAGCAAACAGAACTATAGTAGAAAAAGCAAGATGCTTACTTTTTGATTCGAAACTTGAAAAAAAGTTTTGGGCTGAAGCAGCAAATACAGCTGTTTATATTAAAAATAGATGTATAACTTCGAGTTTAGAAAATATGACCCCGTATGAAGTTTGTTATGGTAAAAAGCCTGACTTAAGTAATATTCGTTTGTTTGGATGTACAGTAATGGTACATGTCCCAAAAATACAGATATTAAAATGGGATAGAAAAGCGGAACAAGATATACTAGTTGGTTTTTCAGAAAATGTTAAAGGATATCGTGTTTATGATCCAAGAAAAAATACTATATCTGTGAAGAGAGATGTGATTGTTATGGAAAAACAATCATACACTAAAAATCTGGAAGATAATAACACAATCTGGTTACAGGAAATAAAAGACACGGATAGTATATGTGAAGAAAATCAAGAAAGTGAATGAATCTCTGAACAGTTCAAGTTCTAGTGCATCGGTTTATACATACACAGATTGTGAAGAAAGTGAGGATACCCTAACTGATTCAAAGGTAGAGAGTGACATTTCTGTAGTGCAAGATGTTCCAGAAGTTCTAGCAGGAAAGAGAACAAGGAAAGCTTCAGAACGTTACGGTCTGTCTACAACTATCTCAAATATTTCTCCTGAAACGGAGCAGATTGACTTTAACGAGGCACTTAATGGACCGGAAGCAAATCAATGGAAGTCAGCCATGCAAGAGGAGCTGAAATCATTCGAGTATAATGATGCTTGGGAGCTTGTGGACATTCCACGTGATGCGTCTATAGTGAAGTGTAAGTGGGTGTTAAATAAAAAGCTTGATGTGAATGATAAAGTGCGATATCTAAGACTTGTAGCTAAGGGTTATACCCAGCAACGTGGAATAGACTATGTGGATACGTTCTCACCAGTAGTCAGACATGATACATTGAGAATGTTATTTGCTCTCAGTGTGCAGTGGGGTATAGACATTACACACCTAGATGTAACTACAGCTTTTTTAAATGGTTCTTTAAAGGAAGATATTTACATGTCAATTCTAGGAGTTTTGAAGATATAAATTGTAAAGGCAAAGTATTAAAATTAAAACGTGCAATTTATGGACTTAAACAATCTTCTTTGATGTGGTATGAACGTGTAAAGAATTGTTTAACTAATTTAAAATTTATAAACAGTAAATATGAGCCATGTTTATTTCAGAAATCTATTGGAAAAGTTAAAATTATAATTGCTGTCTATGTTGATGATTTTTTATTTTTTTCTAATTGTAAACAGGAAACTGAGAAATTAAAGACAGTTTTAGGATCTGAATTTAAATTGAAAGGCTTTGTAAAACGATATTTAGGTATGAGAATAAATGTTGATAGTAAGTTGAACACTATAACTGTGGATCAACAGCAATATATTGAGCAGTTATTGTTTATGTTTAATATGTCTGATTGTAAAACTGCAGATACTCAAATAGAATGTAAATTGAACATAGAAAAAACTGATATTTGTATGAAAAAATATTCCTTTTCAAAAATTGATTAGCAGTTTGATGTACTTAGCAGTCCTAACAAGACCTGACATTGCATATTCTGTTAGTTATCTTAGCCAGTTTAATAATTGTTATAATGAAAATCATTATTGATATGCTAAGAGGATTTTGAAGTACTTGCAAAAGACTAAAAATTATTGTTTGTAGTATAGTTAAGCTGATGCAAGTTTAAAAGGTTATGCAGATGCAGATTGGGTCAGTGACAGTATTGACAGGAAGTCTTATTCTGGTTACTGCTTAGTCATGAACGGTTCAGTCATTTCATGGCAGAGCAGAAAACAAAAAACAGTCTCTTTGTCCAGCACTGAGGCTGAATATGTGGCTTTGTCTGAGGCAACAAGAGAGGCAGTTTATTTGAGAAATGTAATGTGTGAGCTTACTGGTTACAAACATATTGTTAAGATGTATTGTGATAATCAGAGTGCTTTGAAATCGTCAACAAGTCATCAGTCGCACAATAGATCCAAACATATTGATGTGCGTTATCATTACATGAAAGATGTTATTAAAAACAAAATAATTGAAACCAAGTATGTATCTACTGAAGAGGTGCCTGCTGACCTGCTGACCAAAGGTTTAGTGTCTAATAAACATTATAAGTTTTTGTCAATGATGGGGATTGTTCCAAATTGAATTTATAAGAGTTAAATTAAAGAGGCTATTGTTATTTTGTTAAGTGGGGATATTGAACAAAATGTATATGTAACAAAATAATTAAGTTGTGTTGGTTAACCTGTCTTAGCCTATTATATTGGTACTACTGATATAAAGAAAAAAAAAGTTAGTTGCTCTGAGGAAATCAACGTGTTTTAATATACATGTGCACATTTTGATTTTGTATCTCAAAAATATTCGAAGAACCACAACAACCAAGACGGACGTCAGTATAAACCACGCTAACATTCTTATATAAAAATATGAAATTTCACACGACATGCAATTGACTACGGCCGATAGAGACCGAAGCGGGTCACAGACTGCAATACTGCACGGCAGACGCAGATTTATGCTGTGGATGTCATCTGACTTTTCTGTTAACAAGTTAGTACTTCCATCTAGTTGCAGGGCCGACCAGGTAATATGTGCGTTTACCTGCACTGAAGGTTGAAAAACAAATAGACCCTTGGAGGTGCAGTGTCTTGTAATTTTATGGTTTGTCTACCTTTTACATTATAAACTCTAAAACTACCTATCCAAATGTACGGAGAGTATGTTTACATACTTAATTTGATTTGCGCGCGGTTGTATTAAAATATAACATATTCAGCTTTTTAGCAGTATTTTACACACTTAATCATTTTATGCCTTAGAATTAAAATGTTAACCATGAGAAAAACTACATATAGTTACAATCCTTAGGTATACAACGGTTTTAGAATTAATATGAAACGGTCCTATTATTTATTAATTTAAGGTCGTCTATTTAATTATGTCTAAGTACTATAGCTGCAAGACAGTGTATGTACTGCACATAAACGTAGGAAATTAATAATTGTACTCGTATTGGAAAAGATGCCTTTGTATCGAATGTTTTTTTACACAGACATATACGACAGTTTTACGCAGTCATAAAACATATCGCTGCACAATTATAATTGTGATAACATGTTTCATGGTAGGTTTTAGTCAATGTGAAAAAAATCTTCATTGTAGAACTGTAGAGCGTGACAGAAAAACATAACTTACATCTAGAATTATCTCTAAGATACATGTACACGTACATATTAGAAAATTTCGCATTATGTTGAACGTGAAATTTATCACCGTCAAAGTTAAAGAAGGGAAGAAGTGACTGAAGCTTTCTTTTATTTAACATGCACTATATTCAGTACATCATAATAAAATTTACACACATACTGCTTGAATGACAAAATGAAATACTTATATGAAGTAAACATTAGTTGTTTATTGCATGTCCAATAAATGATGAAAGTGTTTTCACAAAATTTTATAAACTATGGTTGAATTTTAACCACCACTGGTTTTAATTATTAGTGCAATCACAATGAAAAGTGTAATTTAATAAAAATACTCGTAGCAAATTGTTTTTATCTATATAAAAAGTCGTAGGGTGCCGGTAGAGAATAGCACATCCCCTTGTACTAAGTATATTGTGTGAAGGGTTTGATGTTTCAGAACCAATTGATGATGGTATATTTACCCGAAATCGTGTAGCTCAAATGCAGCAGGGTGAGGAAGAGCAGGAGCATTCCTGTCGCAAAGCCACGCTCTACAATTGCCACCACGTCTGCTTAGCGCTTCTTGGGGAGACTTATACCCAGCTGGAGACATTTTTGGCTGCTTTGATGATCACAATGACGATACGAAATAAATAAAATTTAAGTGACAAAATAACAGATTTTTTTTAAAAGCGACATATATGAATTTATATACGGCAGTCAGAGGAGTTCTTGCCTTTCTGTCTGTTATTACGGTTGAATTTAGCCGCAGATTGCAACATTTTTACCTTTATTTATTGGTCCATTTGCTCTCATTCGCAACTAGGATCAATTTTTATGCTTCTTTTGCAATACTTTACACTATAACTTTACCTAATGTATATTTGTGAGTGTTAAGTAAAAGAACCAAAATTGTATTGCGTACAGCAAACCTCGCCTAATACGAGAGACAATCAATCTATTTCCCATGTCACTATTGCATGCATAGCTGCATTCTCTGATTTGCTAGGAAGCTAGCTTTCCTTTATAAATCTTAATGATTTTTATGATCCATTGTAAATATGCTAAACAGACTATAGAAATCAATTCACTTATTTTTTAATTCTACACTTAGGTACCTCTTCCTATTAACACAACCTGTTTATGTGAATACATTAACATTGAAATATTTCATTTTCAGTTCGTCAAGCTTACAAGTTACCATGCGTTGGAGATCCTTGGTGGACACAGAGCAACGCCACTATACGTGTTTGTCAGTGATAAGACCATAATGACAAGACTTTTTGTAGTCACGGCACCATGGGGACAAAAGCGGATACTGCAAGATGAAGTATGTGAAGGATAATCCATGTTATAAAATAAAATCTAGAAAACTAGTCATAAAGTTATCGACTGCTATAAACCCTGATTTATAATTACTTTAAAAATAATAACAGTTGCTAACTTCGACGTTTGAAAACTACGTACAAAGTTAGTGGTAGTTGATCTGTTTGGTTTACTCATATTCGAGTCTGCCATCATGCAAGGCTCGTGTCTATTTTTCTCAGACGATCACGCTTCGCGTTTGCTGGTTCTTGTACCTGGACTGCCATAGTCTCTGCAACAAATTATACGGTAACATGTACACCAGCAAATATGTACACCATCCGAAGGATCCACATATACGAAAATACACTACCAAATTCGATCTCACATTCAGAACTTAAATATCGTTTAGCGAAATTAAAGTAGATTACGTTAAAAAACAAATCAGTCATCTTGTGTACAAATGATTATAACTGATTTATATAGTTTAAACTTAATAATACGAATTTCTGGATTATTCCTCATTCCTTAAAAATTCACATAGCAAATTATTTTTAGCAAACAACCACTTTATAAGGAATTTTCAACTATAAAAAATAGGTGAACCTCTAATTAAGCCAAAATCTTTATGTAACGTTTCCACCCATAAAAACCTTAATCCTATATATCTAATACATTGTGGGACAGGTTTCGACACGTTTTTTTCGTTAATAACCATTGTTGCTTGATAATAATTAATGTAACCGATACGGCGAGCAGCAGAAACGTAGTTGCAGAAGTAACTTTTTACCTCACTGTAACCAATATTAGATTGATCTTACCTTGCATTACTTGATATAATGAACATTTACTTGTTACCTTCCTATTTGTTATATCGAGGTTGCACTTTTCATATAGAGTCAGAGTAATTAGTGGTAACTATGATCTATGACTCTAGTCATGAGGTACCGGCAGAGTAGAATAGTACCCCCCTTTGTAACAGGTGTCGTAAGAGGCGTTTAAGGTACCAGGGTACTAAGGTACAGATGGCGGTATATCTATCCGAGACAGAGTAGCTTAAATGCATAGCGTGGGGATAGGGATGCACTCTGCGATTGCCAACGCGGCAATATGGGCAAAATTACTCGTTTCTTGAGGAAGCCTAAGTCCAGCACTTCAGCACAGACTTCCAATGGCTGTATTGATGATGACGATGAAGATCTATAATCGCTATATGAGTACATCGCTACATGAATTACTTTTTTCTCTTAAAATCGTAACAATACTATACTCGGAATAACGCATCTAAAACAAGTAGACTTTAAGATGCGTCAGACTATGTACAATGTGGCGAAAAGAATAATCTTTAGATTTAATCGTTATTAAGATAACATATTTGATTTTATTCATTTGAATTTAGTTAACATAAAAAATAAAAGTTATCGGAATAAATATTCTATATATATATATTCTTTTCTATATATATTCTTCTAGAATTGTGAATCGCCACATCATAAGAAAAAGATTTATCATTATTGTCTATTTAAGATAAGTCTTTCGACGACACCTTTTCTCCAACTTTAGATAACTTACATAAGCCTACAAAAAGTCACTATTTTAAACACCTGCAGAATAGGCAGAAAGTACATGCAAATTGACGACACTGAATCATTCCTCCCCACATAATTCCACTAACTTAAAGCATTGTATCAACGTGGCTAAACCCGTAAATGCAATGCAATTTAACCACCCTAGAGCTGAGAAGAAGAGAATGAAAATAATCATAATATATTCAAATTCCAAATTCAAATTCAAAATCCACATTATAATTTCCCTTTTATTTTAGAAATCACATGTTATGTATTAATAATGATACGGTACCTTCAGAGCTTTTCTAAATTTGGTGGATATCAGACTGAACAGTATTGGATTCAGTGCAATGCTGAACCAACTATTGATCGAACTCAGCATCAACAGGAGATCCCAGTTCTGGAATATAGAAAGAAAACAAGAAGAATTAGTTTGGTCAAATACCTGATCTCTAATGACATTAACTTGAAATTATAAAATCAATCCGGCTTTAAGCGAATGAAATATTTTTAAAGTTATGAATGGTTATGAATGGTGGCAGTTGTTTGTTAATTAATAGTAACCATTAATAATAGTCCAACTGTGACCGATTTTAAACTATTGCAACTTTTGAGTTATTTACTTTTCGAAGCAATGACCTCATTTATTACAGTTAAGAACTTAGGTTTACTTTTTCTTTAGATTAAGATCAACTACTTTTTAGATTTTGTTAAGCGAAGTGGATGGTCATTCAAAATTTACAAATGATTTGATTAACTTGGAGTTTTTTAAAATATTGTTAAGAAATGCAAATTGTTTGATTTAGTGTTTTCTTTTACAAAATTTCAATAGGAATATTCTGCGTACCTTTTGTTCGATTCACTATTGTGATAACTCCTACCGTATAACATATTTATAACAAATTTATTTTAATAAAGCGTCTAATTAAAGTGTTAAAGTATTATTTCATTGTGCATAACTGGCCAATCATCATCATTACATCCATTGAAAGCCCACTGCTGGAGATAGGCGTTAATAAAAATATTATTGAAGCATATAACACGTTTAATTATACGTTTTAAATATAATTATAATAAGAAATGTCTTAGTGAGAACACGCACTGTATGTGTACCGCAAATGGTAGTAGAATCACAATAGCAAATATATTTGGATTAAGGACAGGATTTCAATTAGATTATCAACTGTTTTAAAGATTAAAGACTCGCTGGTGTTGTAGATTGAATATAGAGCAAACTGTAAATTGAAGTCCTCTGCTTCAAATCATATATATATATATATGCTTGTAAAATTACGGTGACATCATGTCAGGTGACAGGTGTCATGGTGTTTGTCCTAGGTGAACTTCTTAAGTACTGATCTGATATTAACAAATATTTAATTTATATGATAAATTAAAGTCGCAATATTCTTCATGATAAACTATCTGATATCTTCATAATATAATTTATTGAATAAATAATATAAGTTTTCATGTATCTAGGATGCTTCAAATAGAACAAAAATACTCTTGGTAAGCTTTAATGCATCCAAGAAAAGGAAAATAAACTTAACATGATATTTCACATTAATCAGTGTTGATTTTATTTACTTGACAGTTTTTACTTATAATTATAAAATACTAGTACGAACTTCTACAATCCACCCAGTCTTGCGGAAGTCCCCGGCGAAGATGGCGACCCGCATGGTGAAGAAAGGCAGCCAGCAGCACAGGAACGACACCGTCAGAGCTACTGAACACCACACGCCACTTCAAATCTTAATAAATAACTATGACCTTCTGATATTCTGTAGGAATATTTACTGGACGGATGGTTGTTGTTATTGTTTTACGTTACTGAATGGGTTTTAATGAACCTTAACAGAACTATTGCTTTTACTTCAGAATTAGCAGCCACCTCTGACTTCATCAGGGAATAAAATACCATTTCTAAAGGTATGTTAGAGATGTGTGTGTATAGTCTTTTTAAATAAATACATTATCCAACAAGATGTCGTCCTTGGTTCCGCTTGCGTGTTATCTTGGAATAATTGCGAAGATTTTCAGCTTACTGACACTAATGAAGTTTAAAATACCATTGGATCGTAATGTAGCTTCATATCAGTGGAAAAGACGCAAGTATCGTGGTATCTAGGTTTCGTTACGGGAAATCAAATGTATCCTTTATGTACATACAAGGAGCCTTAGCCGATTTTGCACGATAAAGTAACAAATACTTGAACATACAAGCCCCTAATTTTTAATATAGATATAGATTTATAACATAGATATATAATATAGATTTAAAACACTGCACCTTTTTTTCCATAAACAAATTAGACTATGTAGGTCTTTAAAAACCGTACATTTCCCATGCTTCAAAGTGATACACTTAAAATGAGAAACACAGTTTAGTCACTCCATGTGTTAATATTATAGTATATCGTCGAGGACGATAAAAAGATACAAATAGAATAAATGTACGTGTTTTAGTGAGATTTTTTGAGTTATCGGGCGCATAAGATTGGAGATTTTTAAATAGATTCACTTACCGATTAGCTTATTTACTTTCTTCCTATTGTTGCGCAGGTTAAATATCTTGTCTCCGGAATAAAGCGTCGGAATCACATTCACTTTGAAAGCAATCATAGCGTACACAAATATCATAATCCCAAGAGGTACGACGAACGTGACCAAACCCAGAGCTCCATTCAGTAAACGTGCGTAAGTGGACGGCACTATAAAACAAATTGATATTTTCTTAGTCTTCAACAACCTGACTGTCCATATCTCTGGCAATGTTTCTAGTAAAGCTACAGTCCAAATAAGTCCGATTATTTTCATCACCCTGCGCCAAACTGGCTTCGAATTCAGTAAGAGAGGATGCCAAATCGCTATATATCGTTCGATAGCAAGAGCGGTCATTATCAAAATTCCATTGTTCCACAACGCGACCACCAAAAAGAAGTGAGTTTTGCAAAACATGTCTGCCTGGTCTGCTACAATGAGTGTGTCATATTTGATGTATCCATATATTTCTAATATGATTCCAAACGCCACTATTAGGTCAGACACAGCTAGGTTGAAAAGGTAGAAGTTAGTCGCGGTGTGCATTGTTCTATCACAATATATTACGACACAGGTCAAAAGGTTTCCTAATACACCAACAACGAAGGTAAACAGCATTATTATAACAAAAACCGCTCGAATCCATTCCGAACGTTCTACGATAGAGCGTTCCAACATATCACTCCATTCTTGGATATTATAATCGTTAAAGTAGCTGGTGTGGTTTACCATGGCGGCGAAATTGATATCCAACAATAGTCGCCGTGCTCTCATAGGATACTAACTAACAGACCGTAGCGCGTAATTCTGTGTGTCCACTACTATCGTAATTGTTTACCAAGTTAATGTTTGTGGAGTACGATTACTTTGCGCTTAATTGGATTAATTTTTGCCTTTTTATTAGCATTTTCATTTCAGCTGATAGTTGGGTATTATAGGCATTAAAATTTGTTTAGCTTTTTTTATTAGCACTTGATGTTCCTAATAAGTTAAAATTTAAACAGTTTTTATTATTTTATATTTTTTGTGGAGGCCCATGTGCAGAATTGACTTTTCTATTTATGTCTTTATTAAAATTGCCCCTTGTTTTTTCTCTCATCCATATCAGGTATATTAATTTATTACTATATTTATATATATTTATAGGTGTATGTCATAGTAATATATGTAACCCAAACCTTTTAATTATTATTATTTTGTACATTTGTTCTTTATTTGCATTTTTTTTAGATTTGTTTTAATTTTCAATGGGTTTTGCCTCGCTTCACTCAGTTCCTGCTTTTCCCGATGTTTGACTCGTAGATAACTTGATACTTTACCATATGTGCGGTGTACATTAGATGCATGCATAAACTTTAATAAATAAATACAGCAGTTAGCGTCCTACTCCTGATATAGGTATGATGATTTATTTATAAATTTGAAAAGTAAAATTTGTGATTTTGTTCCGATTGGGGACGTAGGAAGGAGGTATTAAGTTCTTGTCGTGTCCATTTATTAAGCATTTTATTATTGTCATGGAATTCTTATTGAGGAACGCTCTAACTATAATTGTAGTCATAAGTATCTTGAATTTCTGCACCTTTCCGGAAGCGGTTTTGGGGAACACATCCAGGTACTTGAGTAGTCGGGGTATCTTGAAGCGGGCTACCTTACCGGCGAGGTGGGTAGCTACCTCTTTGGAAGTGACGGTGGAACCAGGCCGCAAACGTAATACCGCGCATAGCTCTTCACCCAACCTCTCGCCTGGAACACCTACTATCTATAATTACAAATTTTGATCTTTTTGTAATGTTCTGAAGTTGAAGTGTCCACTCTGATTTTATTTTTTATTATTGGTAAATATTATTTTGCTTAAATGTATCTCCAAATAATTTGATTAAGACACAATAGTTGCTACGAAAAAAATTCTTCCAATATTCCTACAAATTTATTCATGTCATATAGTCATAGAAAATATAAAATAATAGACGCAGAGATTGCGCTTAATGGCAACATATTGTGTGATATATTTACAGACAACTTCTTACGCGCCATTTAAAATCTAAATTATACCTTAGAATTACTCCTGCTATGTTTGGTGTATGTGATCATAGAATGACGCAGTGTCTTATCAAGTATCCTGTCGTCTTATTTCACTCAAAAAAGTGAAACGAGATATCTGAGGTGGTCTATAAGTCGTTATTGTCTTATAATTTGAAACCTTACCGTGTTTGATTAAAATAGATGTAGTCACTTCACACAATGTTGGGAGATATTTCGTATATTGCTCACTGTCAATGGTGACTCCGAGTGCTTGTTCAGAACTTCCGGGGACCATTGAGAGAGCTATATTTTGATATTTTTAATTATATAATAACAAACGAGTCCTAGCAAGCATCATCATTATATCAGCCATTGGAAGTCCACTGCTAAACATAAGTCTCTACAATGTTTTGCCCATAATTGCCGCGCTGGGCAAGCGTGTTGACAGATGAACATTGAATCGTAGAACGCAGCTTTCGCGACGGGAACGCTGCTACCTATCCCTGTTCTGTGTAATTGAGCTACACTGTTCCAGATGGATATACCGCCATCTGTCGGTTCTGGAACTTAAATCGCCTCTTTCCACACCTGGTACTGGGGGAGGTGTATTCTTCTCTACCGGTATCTCATTATCTCATAGCTATACCTTTACTTCACGGCTAGCACGTGGTCGAACTATAATTTGTCATAATGTACAGTAAAGTTCCTAAACAGGAGAATAGTTTAAAACTCGAGGTAGACAGTCAAAAAACAGGTTAGTGGACCACCTCCTTTGACGGTAGAAATAAGTGAGAATAAGATACCTCCGCTGACGACCATTGTGAATTGGAGGTATTAAGAACTACTAAACAAAGCGAGTCTTAGGGCCACAACATCGACACAAACGTCGGAAAGCTACAGTGACTCTAACCTCTTTTTATGCATATATCAGATCCTTACATACGAAATTGGCGTTTTGTTGCATTGGTCTAATATAATAGCATACACCGGTGTAATTTATGCAATTTTGTCACCTCATAGGTTCACTGATTCCTTTACAAAACACATCATGCGGGCGAGAATCAATAACTGTTTAAAGATGGTTTGCACTGCCGCACCGGATTGATAATGATGAATCTTGTAAGAAATTGTCCGAATTACAAAAAAAAAATGGTAATCTGTTGGAACAAGGTTCGGGAAGTACGGTGGATGTCACAGACATTAAAATTACATCCTTGCTCAGCTTTGTGACACCAGAGCGCCGTTTACATAATTAATCCTTCGAGCTGTTTCTGCAGCACTGGTGTCACAGTAGTATTCGTACTCGTAAATATAACGATATTTCATAAATTAAGCCCTAGCAGTATACGTTCACGGTACACAGGACTCTTACTCTGTGCTGAGCCACCCGTCTTCTGCGATGGTCTTCTTAGTTTTCTCTGGTTCGTCCCAGTAACCGATCATAGTGTTGTATCCCCGGGACATCAACTCCCCGGGCACTCCATACGGGACCGTATGCCCTTCCTCGTCCACCACCTGTTTGAATCCCGTGCTAACATTTTAAACTGTGTTAGGCTTCTAGTGGAAAACATACTATTAAGGACCGTCGTTTTTTTTCTTTAGATTAATAGAAATACATATTAATCGTACTTTATTTAATTATACATCACTAAGAACAGATCATATCATCACTAACTGATTTTACACTGCATTGTTTTTTTCATTTCATTACTTAAATATATATTTAATTTGTTTCTTCTATATGCAGAACCGACGGCCGATGGAGCCGTAAGCTTCTAGAAAGGAGATCATGCCGGCATGCGCAGGGAATTCTACCTACAAGGTTGGAAGAGGGTCGATTATAAACGGTCCGATTGGCAATCGGGGAGATATCCAGCATGTACCTCCTGCGGCTCTCATAATGATAATGGTCGATGTTGGAACATGGGTACAGTTCAGGAAAAAAATTTGGAATTTCATTTGATCATTAACCGAGATGTGGTCTAAAGATGTGATATATATATATATATATATATATGTCTCATATATATAAATGACTTGCGTCCTTGTTAATAATTACGGAAGATAAGTAACATTAACAGATTGATATATACAATTTTTATCTCGGTAACTGCCAACCTCACTTTGACCTCGACATGGTCTTGGATGTAACCAACGGTCTCTGCAACTACATTAACGCTGTCACCTGCTAGGGACTGGAAGAGAGAGGCTGTCGACTCCGTCAGACCGTACATGCCCTGTACCGAATTCATAAGAATATTAATTTTGCGAACATATTTAACGCATCATTTAAAATAAAATATACGAACCGCTTGCGGTTTTGTAGGAACATACTAATTAATTGTTTTGATATTTTAAGGAGTTTTAAGGCTATTTGTTAATCGTTTATCTTAAAAGTAACGCCTATTCCAATGTATGAGTTATCTTATAGTAAATATTTATAAAAATCCATTCAGCAGTTTAGGCGGATAGTGATTTGAATATAGTGAAAAACATATTTTTAACTATGCATATTGTATGGTTTATGGAAGAACACTATTTTCAATCGCATTTATAAACTTTTCACTGCGACACATGTGGAAAAAATTTGTTAGCAGTGAAAAGTTTATAAATACGTACTTTCAATTCGTTTTTTGTTTTTTTTTTGTAAAATAAATAAGATTTGGTTTTTACTGTGATCTAATCGGTTAGGCTTTGAAAATGATAGAATCAAGAATAATAAGCACTTGATCAATTTCTATCTAATGCAAGGTTTTTCTATAGGGAAATGTAATATAAACAGCTTATGGCTTTCTCTAGAACCGAAATTAAGCTTATGCTTTTCTTTTGCCAAACAAACAGAGTTTTAGGAAAGGTTTCTCTAATAAGTCCGTTATCATTTTGGCGTGGCCTACCCTGAGCGTTACTATTATACCTTGACAGAGTGTAGGTATGCATGGCGCACCAGCCGCGAGGGCCAACTTAAGTGCTGGAGGAGGACTGCTTTGTGCATTCACATAATAATCGGAATAAAGCAAATAAGCATTAATTTGATCATTACTCATAAAAGAAGTTACCGTTTACACGAATAAAATTAATTCTCTGCCTTTGGCAGCATATCGATGAACATTGTAGGTGTTCCAGTTATAACTGTACATCTGAAATTTGTAGATCAATATAAATAACTCTATTTAAAATTATGTTTTCATACGGATTCGATTCGATATGTTATACAGATTTGGTAGATTTGAGCGAAAAGAATATCGAGTGCGACTCGAGAGCGCCTTTGCGGGTTTGTTTATAAATATGTATAATCTAAGGCTAAGTAGGGCAGAACATTACCAAAAAGCCAAGCCAGTCAGCCCTAGATTTTGCCAAATCTTAATTCTGTAGTGGACATACATTCAAAACTTGTATAAACAAGTTTTAAATGCATGCTCATATAAATGAGACGGGCAAAAGACAGTCTCAGAAGTGTCTTCTTATGAACGAGTATAATTAGCTTACTATCATTAAGAATTTTTAGCTTTTGCCACATAGTATCCTCGTGATGGGATGTACCATCGTAGCTTTAAAGACGATTTGTTAGTGCAATTATAGCGGGTTTGTTGTAACAAGTCAATTATATAATAAACTAAATTTTATACTTTAATGTATGTAGTATAAATCTACATATAAATAAAAGGAGAAGCTGACGAACTGACTGACTGACATATTAATGCAGGGCCTAAACTATACGTATTAAAACTTAAAATTTTATACATAGGTTCCTTTTATAACATAGAGCACCAAGAAAGGATTTGTGTAAATAACTTTATTTCATATAGTGACATATATGATATGGCCATATTTATTAATTAGAACTTGTTATTAAAAGAATTGGTACAGGACGGCCTAGGCGTAAGATATGTACGCCTAGGCCAGGTAGAAAAGGAATGACAGAAGGGCCAGGTTAGAAGTGCCGCGAACAAACGAGCGTGTATGAACGATCTAACGCAAGTAAAAGAATCAAGAGAGATATGCCAAGATCGTAACGAAGTGGAGATTCAAATGCTTAGTCTACCCCGATGGGACATAGGCGTGTTGTATGTCTGTGTGTATGTAAGTTGTCAATCTATTATTCTAACATCGTTGTTTAATTAAATAATAAGAAATAGAATGTAGAAAGTACACATGTAAATATTAATAGAAAAAAGGGTGGTTAAGTGCTAGTGATGTCCTTAGGATTTAATGCGGGGTCATATGTTTACAGCCAACATAGTAGTATGAAACTCACTGATATGAGGCCCGCCCTGGCGGCGGCAGCCATGGCTATAACCCAGGCAGCTGTGTTGTGGGACCGGAGCCCCAGCCGGTCACATCGCTGCAGGCCTTGAAGTCGCAGTGCGCATGCTAAGGCGTCTGCCTGGAAATGTTGAAAATATTACTCAGATATTGACGTCACTATTTTATGATAATATAATGAACACCATTTTATTATTATTAATCAGAATGGGAAACGTGATTTTTATCATTAAGTAATCGTAAAGAAACTTGTATGTAAAATAGTTCATTTATCACGCACGGTGATACACTTGAAGATTTTTTCGTTAATATCTTTAACACGCCCTCATTAGTTTTGTGTGTATGTATCTATGTAAAAAAACTATACTTATTACCCTTTGAGAAAGTCGAGATGATTCAAAACAAAAAAAATATCGAAGACGAATAACAATACAATAATAAACATTTAAAATATTATCATTTGGAGACTAAAAATCGCGTCAAGGGCTTTACCAATTTTTACCATTTAATGAGAAGTTGGAAAATTAGAATAACACACAGATATTTAAATTTTATTTATTTTTATAGGCTTGCTAACGAATGCGTCCAGTATATGACTATAAAAAAAAGCAAGTATGCAGTGTGTTGGTAATTGGAAAACAATTCCAGGTCAGGAAAACAGGTCCAGATATACGAGTCCATTAACAACTAGTAACGCCCCGCGGATTTACCTAAGTAGTTTCCGTGAAAATAACCTATACAAAAAAGAATTAATTTAGCTAAGCGTAAAACTTGAGAATGGTATGACAAATTCTGCTAATAATTTGTTTGATATTCTAAAGACATAAGTGGTATCTACTAGGATATTTAAAATAGTCTTCTTAAGGCACACACACAGGTTCTGTGCGTGGCGGCTCTTGTTTTTTGTATCTATACTTCTCTTTAAAACAATAAAATACTTTGCTGTTCTGTTAAACCGACAAAATCGGTCTATCCGTTTTTTTTATGTAAGTAGCTGTTAATTTAGAATTATAAACTTACACCACATTTTCATTTTTAAGTATAGGTAGCTATGACGGTAGGTCAATAAGTTTAACACCAAGTGACTAATTTATTTCTAAAAAATGAAGAAAGAGCTGCTTGGAACAAAATTTGATTACGATGAAGAAGTGAAGTCCGCAATTTCTGCCTAATTGGACACCAAAGACAAATCATTTCTTTTCTACAGTATAAACAAGCTATTTGAAAGATCTAAAGAAAAAAAATATGTTGAAAAATAAAAAAAGGTTGGTGTTTAATTTCAACATCCTTCCCTTAATATTAGACCTCCCCTCGTATATAAATCAAAATATTTCCTTCCATTTTAGTGTTTTGTGATGGTGGTACACTCTCTAGTATTGGGTTCAAAGATATGGTATAGAATGGTTATCGTCAGGCATATGATTATTTATACTTTAAATAATCATATGCCTGACGATAACCATTATACCAATCAAATAAAAATTTTTCGTACACAACAAAAATAAGACGTAATATTTTAATATGATAAGTAGATATAATTATAGGCGAGGTTGAAACAATTTTTTTTTATTATGATAAGATAAATAAATGAATCATATACTATTGTATATTTAAGATGAATATTGAAGTAATTATATGTAACAAGAAAACCTAATTAATACAGTCAATTGTTAATTATTTATCTGCGCAAATCACTGAAATATATAGAAATTTAAATAAAAGCCGAAAAACCTAAACGTCTCATAGAATACAGTAATATGTAATTTGTTTTATTGCAGCATTTTGTTACTCATATTAACAATATTAATATATATTATTAATAACATTATTAATATATAAAACAATTACGAAATCATTACCTTACTCTAGTTTTTTATTTTACTGGATACAACTAAAGCGCCTTTTCTTCACATTACTCCAAATAAAATACACGTACACCACAACACAGGGAACAGCGTTAACTAAGAATATAAGTTGGTACATAACTATCAGTTGGTTGTTAACATTTCTATTTCTCATCTACAAATTTGATAAAACACATATTTTTTTTATATTATGAAGTTAACAAGCATACAGTCCGCTCGATGGTGAAATCACCTATGTATAGAATATGACTATTTGTGACATTAAACTGTAGGTACATTGTATTTGATGGATTGTATATTTGATACATTGTATTTGGATTTGCTCCCCAAGTCTGGATAATATCCAGTTATTATGGTTATTACAAATTGATAATATAACAATCTCAATTTTAAATAACAGGTCCTATTTATTTAATGTGTATCTTCTTTAACATATATGTATTTGATAATTATTAAGTCGGAAGTTTATTAAATTTTACACTTTAAATTTCACATTAAACACCTCACACCCACAAACATAAACACAAAATACATTTTAAATTCGTTTACACTGTTAACAATTCAATTAGCTTGGCAATTTATATATAGATTACGTTTTGTATTTAAAATTAAACTTCTCTGCATACTTATTTTATTTTCCTATCCAATAATATGGTTCTTAATTGATAGTTTCTATTGAATTAAAATTTAATTCGATCAAACTTATGAAATTATTAAAGATATCGATAACATCACGATTGCTCAATTATTCATCTTTAAAATAGAGGACTGTGAAAAGCTAATAAAACATCCAAATAAGAGATTAAAAAAAGTTCACAAAAATATTTGGAGCAAAAACCAGAACTTTGCAGAGTTTTTAACCCTAAAATAGACAGGTCTAAGACGGACTGGGTCCTACTTACTGGCATTTATTAATGAGCTTTGTGACCTACTCGTACAGTTTCAGAATGGTAAAATTGTGACATTTGCAGATGACACAGTACTTATCTTAAATGGTGATAGCTAGGAAGAAGCTTAAAGTTAAGGATTTTGTGATTCTGTGCAAGAGAAGATAATAAAGAAATTATTATTATTATTTTCCTATATTCTTACGAATCTCAGCACAGAGCTGGAGTTGTGAATCTATCACGGGCTTACGCCAATCATCCATCAAATCCAAGTGGATCGGTTCATCGTGTAATGCTGTAGGGGTTTGTGTGGTGGATGTAAGAAATCGCCGAACAATGGAACACGTATCGACAATGATTGATTTTTGTAGTTGAATGTATATTTATGTGTAAGACTATTTCTTTGAGTGATGTTTGTAGGGATTTTTGTATGAGTACTGTCGATGCAAGAACGACGGAAATGATTTTAACGGTACGATGATGCCAGATTCGGCGTATTTCATCTGCAAGTGCATATTTTTGTATTTTATATGTATATTATATTGGGTATGGCTACGTCTATCGTATCTTACGTTATGTTTTCTTCTTGTTATGTTAAAATAATATCTGGTCTATTGTTCGAAGAAGTTTTGTCGGGTATTATATCGTGGTCTCAGTAAAGTTTTGTTCTTTGGTTATTAAGTAAGTTCGAAAGGTTTATATTTATATAGTTCGGCCTTATCTGTTAAAATATATTTTAATGCTAATATTATATGTATTTGTTTTGTTACATTATTATATTTTTGTATATTGTATTGTCTTTTTGTATATTGTTTTTTAGCAAAAAATGGGCAGCTTCCTGTAATGTGTCTCTGGTCACTTTTACATACCGTACCGGTATATACTTCCGTTGGATCCTTAAATATGTATTTTTGGTAAATTTTTGTATTGATAAATTTATCTGATCCTGAATGGTGACCATAAAGCCTTTTGTTTCTATAGATTTCCTTTACTGAGCCACGCATTTGATGATTCTCTATCTATGAACTTTGTTGCGAAACTAACTATTAACTTATAATTTTTTGTTCGTCTGTAAGAATTTGTTCTGCATTCTCACTATCATCATTTAATTTGAGAGGTGTGCCAGAGGAAGATATTATTGTAAGGGTTTTATGTATAGAACTGTTATGAGCTTTACTGTGCATATTTGTGCGAATATCATGTACTTGCTTGTTATGTAGACTCTTTATGTCGATAGGCCTCTTTTCCCTAATTTTCTTTTAAGATTAAACCTTCCTGTTGCTGAGTGGATGTGTATGTGTTATGCTTGTTGCAAGTAATTCGCGTGAGTCTATTAAGTCTATCCAAATTTGTAGCTGTCCATTTTAATATTCCAAATGTGTACTCTGATACTCCGTATATATTAATTGCTTTAACTATATTCTTTCTTAATAACTCTGTCTTAAGTATTCTATCAACTCTGCCGGTATATATTTTTGACTATTCTTCTTTTATTTTACTATGATCTAATCCTATGCTCTGTGAATGATCTAGGTATTTATATGTGTCTTTTAGTTCCATGCTATCTATTTGTAAGTGGAGTTGTGCTTGTAATATGTATAGGTCAGTATCGCGATATATTTATCTTAAAACATTATTCTTAAAATATTGTGTAATTATTGTTTGCTGGCTGCGCATAGTTTTATATCATCTATGTAAAGTAGATGGGTCATTTTGGTATATGTTTCTTTGTGTAAAATGTCTCCTAGTTTATTCCTATTTAATATACTTGACAATGGATTTAAAGATGGAAAGAAAAAGGAGAAAGAAAAAGAGACTTATAATTATTAATTTATTTAATATTTAATTTATAATATTGTAATTAATTTAAACTAATATTTTCTGAATCAGTATTTATATTGAGTACAGTGGTCCACCTTTCCATAGTGTGGCTAAGAAATGCGATTAATTTACAGTGAGGGACACTATAGAATGCGTTCTGGTAATATACGCAAAGTGTAGATTTCTGTGGGCTTGTTTATGTAACTTGATTATTTATTTCTGTGTCTATTATTATAAGTTCTGTGACTTATTCTATAACCTTTATTTTGTAAATATATTTTTTGTGATATTATTATTACTATTTATTTGTATATTTTTTAATATTTGTATTAATTTTCAGTGGGTATTGCCTCGCTTAGCTCATTCTCTACTTCTCCCGATATTTGACTGGTAGATAATGCTACTTGGCACTTAGTCTGCAATATTTACGTTGTACTTTTTATAGATTACGTCATAAAGTTAAGTCAATAAATACAGCAGTTGGCGTCCTATGGCTGATATAAGGGTGATGATTTATTTGTAACTAGCTGTGCCCGCGACTTCGTCCGCGTGGAATAGTTATTTTGGGTACCATACCTCTTTACCTCAACTTATTAAACTTTGAATGTCATGTTTATTTATATCGAATTAATGGCCTAAAAATAAATTTCAAGTTTCTAGCTCTAAAAATAGCGATACTTCCATACAACTTTTCATCCCCCCTTTCGACCCTTTACAACCCTTATTTTGAATTAAAAAATAGCCCATGTCCTTCTTAAGGTCTAAAAATTTTCTATGCCAAATTTTATCAAAATCGGTTCAGAGGTTTAAGCGGGAAAGCGTCACAGACAGACAGACAGTTACTTTCGCATTTATTATATTAGTAGGAATAGATTATCTTATACAAATAAACAATCAATTTTAGACATGGAGTATCGTTTAGCATCAAAATATGTATTTTTTTAACAATTGGGGAGGTAGGATACATCCCGTATTAAGTTTTCGTCGAATTTATAGTGTTCCTTTATTAGCCAACTCATATTTGTCATGTTATTCATATTTGAGGAACGGTCCAACTATATTTTTCCAGATTTGATCATATCAAGTATCTTGAATTTCTGCACCTTCCCGGAAGCGGTTTTGGGAAACTCATCCACGTACTTGAGTAGGCGGGGTATCTTGAAGCGGGCTACCTTACCGGCGAGGTGGGTAGCTACGTCTTTGGAAGTGACGGTAGAACCAGGCCGCAAACGTAATACCGCGCATAGTTCTTCACCCAACCTCTCGTCAGGAACACCTACTACCTATAATGACGAAATTCCATTTTGTTGTGATGTACTGAAGTCGAAGTGTCCACATTGATTTTATTTTTATTATTTGTCAATTTATTATTTTGTAGTAATGTATTATCAAATAATTGGAATTTATTACATAAATTGCACTGAAAAACAAATGTTTTTCAATATACATACTTGAATATATACGTGGAAAAGTTGTACTATAAAATATAAAATTATAGACGTTGAAGGACAACATCATCATACCAGCCATTGATAGTCCACTGCTGGACATAGGCCTCCCCAAGAAAAGGGGAATGTTGGCCATAATTGCCACGCTGGGCAAGTGTGTTGGCAATCGCAGAGCGCTGCTTTCGCGACGGGGATGCTGCTGCCCATCCCCGCTCTATGTATTTGAGCTGCAATGTTTTGAATGGATATACCGCCATGTGTCGGTTCTAGTAACTTAGCCGGCTCTTACGACACTTGGTTACCGGGGAAGGTAACTTTATGCCGGTACCTCAAGGCTCACGCCTGACGGAGGAAGGACAACATATTGTGTGATATATTCAGCCGAAAACATAGAACTCACCATTTACAATCTAAATTATACTTAAGAATTACTCCTGCTGTGTTTGAAGTATGTGATCATAAAATGACGCAGCGTCTTATCAGGAATCCTGTGGCATTATTTGTCGAAAATGTGAAAAGAGATATCTGGCTTGAAATTAGTGGTTACTGTCTTATAACCTTACCGTATTGATTAAAATAGATCAAGCCACTTGATCATTGGGAGAAATCTCGTATGTACCTCACTGTCAATAGTGCCTGCGAGTGTGTGTTACGAAATTCCAATAATCATTGCGAGATATCTACCTTTGCTGTTTATCTTATCAACCATAGAAAATCCACTGTTAGACATTGGCCTTCTCATGATAGGAAGATTTTTGCCCATAATTGCCGCGCTGGGCAGGCGTGGTGGCAATCGCAGAACACAACTTCACGACGAGGATGCTGCTGCCCATCCCCACCTTGTAGTATTTAAGTTGTGCTGTTTCGGATGGATATACCACCTTTCGGTTCCGGTACTTTAGTTGCCTGGTACAGATGGAGGTACTATGCTACTCCGCGGTACCCTGTTGGAGTTATTATTTATTAGTTATACAATAACAAACTAGTTTTACCAAATGCTCAATCTATAACTTGTCATAATATACAGTAAAGTTCCTTCACAAGATAAAATACTGTAAAACCTTAGATGAGTATTGTAAGATGAGAGGTATTTAGATCTACTAAATAAAGTGACATATTGTCTTAGAGCCACTATATCAACACAAGCGCCTGAAGGCAATCGTGACTCTTACCTTTTTTTAAAATATACATTTTTGCATTATAAAACTTGGTGCGTTTTCGTTTCTGACTTCGATGATAAAGTTACAGAGTAATCTTATGGATAGTTTTCGGGATAGTACCTGACAGTCAATGATGTCAGGGTGCATGTTGAGAAAATCCTCGACCTCCTTGGGCGCGATGTTCTCTCCGCCGCGTATTATGATGTCCTTAATGCGACCTACTATCCGCCCGTACCCGTCCTGGCGGATCGTGAACTTGTCTCTGCGAATTTACATAAACAACACGTGATTATATCGTTAACCGAACAGTCGTTTTTAAGTTGTGTTAATTAATAAAGAAAATGTATAAAACTTTTTTAAATTATAAGGAAATAAACAGGTCTCCCTTGTATCCAAAACCAACTTTGGCATAGACTTTCTATCATAGTAATAAATTATAAAACATTTTTAG
This sequence comes from Heortia vitessoides, assembly GCA_020976665.1. NCBI lineage: Eukaryota > Metazoa > Arthropoda > Insecta > Lepidoptera > Crambidae > Heortia > Heortia vitessoides. The sequence continues at coordinate 8,566,399 of JACJUM010002543.1, forward strand.
GTTAAGAAGTATCTTTTAAACATGTTTTATAGGTCGTATGTAATGTTTGTTGATTTTTTGTGTATAACTATACCTCTGCTGTGTATAGCCTCTGCTTGTCGTATTGGATGTTTAAATTAGTGGGTATATCTGGTGGTGGTAGGCATATAAGTATATACATCTTCGGAAATTTATTCGAAATAACGATTAACATTCTATCTCTCTCATCACATACATTGATCGGGCCCAGAGTTCATTCGAAGTTCACTTTAAGCAACTGCGGACATCAGACAACAGATGAATTACAAGCATAATAATCAAATGCATATTTAACACTCAGATACAAAACAAACAAGTAATAAATAAAAATATAATGAAAACAAATTAATATTGTCCTGGGTGAGCATCAAACCCACGACGCGCATAAGATAAAATCACTACTATATGCATCATCAGGCCCGTTGTTATTTCGTTTAAGTCAACTAAACTCTTCAGTACATTATGTCACAGTACAAGGGCCTTACCCAGTGCTGAGCCACCCGTCTTCCGAAATAGTCCTCTTAGTTTTTTCTGGTTCGTCCCAGTAACCGATCATAGTGTTGTATCCCCGGGACATCAACTCCCCGGGCACACCATACGGGACCGTGTGCCCTTCCTCGTCCACCACCTGTTTGAATCCCGTGCAAACAAATTAAACTATGTGGAATAGCTTCTAGTGAAAACCCCATAAAAAGGGCCCCCGCTCTTATATTCAAAAGACAAATATGGGAAAGGTTTCTACTTTCAATATGGGGCTCAGTTATTTTGTCCGTATCCATATTATGTTCACTCCTTTGTAATACACATGATTCTACGCATGTTAAAAACGGCATTGTTTTTATATTGCGAAGCGAAGCGGGATCGATTACTATGCATATAAATGATGCAATACTTGTGACATTGTATGTATTCATAGGATTTGTCAACGATAATGACTTAATTGTATAAGTATTTTTTATTTCGAGCTTGTATATGTCATAACATAATAATAATCGAGGAAGATTATAACGCTGACATGTAAGAAGCAGCACATAGCATACAGAACCGACGGTCGATGGCACCGTAACCTTCTGGAAATTAGATCACGCCGGCATGCACTGGGAATCCTAACCACAAGGCTGGATGCAGGTCGATTATAATCGGTCCTATTGGCAATTACTATATCTTATATACTGATAAAGAGTAATTGCAAAAATAACATAAATCATGACTTGCATCCTAATTGAGGAATATGAGTAACATTAAAATATTTATATAAAGCTTTTATCTAAGTAACTGCAGGCGTCACCTTGATCTCGACATGGTCTTGGACGAAACCAACTGTCTCTGCAACTACATCAACGCTGTCACCCGCCATGGACTGAAAGATGGAGGCTGTCGACTCCGTCAAACCATACAGGCCCTGTAACGAATTCATAAAAATAAAAATTAATGTATAATTTAAAACAAAAATAAACCAACCGAATATTTTTTGTTATAAAAATATGATGTGGTTCTATCTGTGATAGCATTGGTCAGACTAGAATTTGAAACCGAGTCAAGAATAATTAGCACTTAATCATTTTCCATGTCTTGCAAGTTTTCCTTGTAGGAAATGTAGCACTTTTACAGTACCTAAAATATACTATGTGGTTTTCATTTCCCACACAAATTAATAAGACTGTCAGAAATTGTTTCTCCGTAAAAGCTGTTATGTATAATTTTGTCAGGAGCGTACTCTAAACAAAATGCTGTAATACCTTGACTGAGTGTACGTTGAAGTAAGTTTGCATGTCCCGAATAATCTGTGGACTGCATGGCGCACCAGCCGCGAGCGCCACCTTGAGTACTGGAGGAGGACTGCTTTGTGCCTTCACCTAGCAATCGGAATAAAGCAAATAAAAAATTTGAACATTAGTTGAAAAATATATCTTTTAAGTTTACACGAATAAATTTATTTCTCTACCTTTGGCAGCATATCGATGAACATTGTTGGCGTTCCAGTTATAACTGTACATCTGAAATTTGTAGAACAATATTAATGACTATTTATAACATTATATCATAACGACACATGTCATGCAGATTTGAAAGATTTGAGCGAAAGGAACATCGAGTGCGACTCGTGTGCGCCTTTGCGGGTTTATAAATATGTATAATCTAAGGCTGGGTAGGGCATACCATTACCAAGCGGCCAACCCCTACATTTGTTCAACTCAATACTAAGATTAGTAGTGGACATGCATTTAGAACTAGGTTATATGAGTCGGGCAAAAGGCAATCTCAAAAATGTCCTCTTATATACGAGTATAATTACAATCATGAATAGTTTACTATCATTAAGATTTTTTATACCATTATCTCTTGCTAAACATCCTCGTGATGGTAACTCTCACCGTAGCTTAAAGACGATCATGTTCTTGCAATTGTATTTGTATACCTGTAATTGTGTACCAGTTTCTAGATCGCCATTGTAACAGGTTGAGTTTCAAGTGAACTAAATTTTATTCAGTTGTACAAATTAGTCCATAAAATGCCGTGCTGAGTGTTATTAATGATTCACATATAATCATTATTAACACTCAGGACAGGTAACATATTGAAACGCGTGTGACTTTCCTCAATGCGACACAATGGCCATTAAATATCCCATCTATGCAGTATTCTATCCACACATATTTTCTTAAGGATTATTAAACTCTCGCTAACATTTGAAAGGTTTATGTATATATATATATATATATATATATACACACACACATTGATACAATGCGACTTACTTTTCAGCGTAAAGGGCATTTACGTTAGCAGTGACGTTATATGTGGGAGCTGCAAGGGTAGCTGTGCTCCCGTGTCGGAACCCTCCCAATAATGTCACTATGGAACCCAGTGCGTGGAACAGCGGGGCCTAGAAGTTGTTTAAGTAATTTCGGTCCAATTCATTTAACAATAGAGTAGAAAGTATTTATTATTTGAATATGACAAATGAATATATTAATATGAAACGAGCTCTCCTCCCGAGACTCTGTCTATGCAGACCTCAATATATATCGTGTCCTATGGGACCATTTACTGGATCAATAGTACTTTAGGTCAAACGAAATTTTTAAACTCTTGCAAGCCAAATTTCATCACAATGTGTTTACTGGCTAATACGGTGACACTTAACAAATGGTGCAGGTTATTTCTTGTGGAACAACGTTACTAAGTATTAATGGGCAACATCCAATAACACAACAAAGGTAATGGTCGCAAAAATTGGAGAATGATACCTAATTTTAGCGTGTTGCATTCTGTTTATATACAAAAAGTAACTGCAGCGTGGATATACTTTAACAGACAGAACATTTTATTGTTTTTTCAGAAAAGAAAAAGGAAGTCTGGCTAAATAAAATGATATAAGTAATATGTTTGTATTCATACTTTAGCCTCGAACTTTATAAAGTACACCGGTTAATAATGTTTATAACATAAAAAACAATAAGTAATTACCTGCACACAAATATTGTGATGTTCCTCGTGAAGTTCGTTCCTCTTGCCGATAAAGAACGTGTTATTTACGACTCCGAAGTGAGAATCTAATCCAGCCTTGGGTTCCCCTAGAAACATACAGTTCTATAGTTTATCCTGTCGCAAAGAAGTCAAAAAGAATAGTCATAAGTTTCCCGAGTATTCTAGGCAGCGATTCTATTAATATTCCACAAAAGTGTAATACAAACTTGCCTGTAGTGCCAGAAGTGAAATGGAGCAAACAACCATCTTCAGGCTTGACTTCTTTGCTGTATTTGGAAGCATCCTGCCTCGCGTAATCAGTAACTAAATTGTCGTATCGGAATGTGGCGCTGAAAATATAAAAAAAATATTTAATAAAATCAATCACAAGGTATGAAAACGAGTTATATAAATCATATATGACTAGCCCGATGGCGCAGATGGTAGTGAACCTATCTTTTGCGCCTAAGTGCGATCAAGCCCATCACGGGTATGATCGCACCCAAGATCCTACCCAAGACAAATATTTATATGATGATATTTGTGTTTGTTCTGTGTCTGGATATTCAATATTGTATTTGAGTATTACATATGTGATTCCTCTGTTGTCTGATGTCCGTAACACAAGTGCTTTATGCGACTTATTTCAGAGTTAGGTAGGTATGTATGAGATGTTGTATAAATTTACTGTAGTGTACCGCCATAACCAAATAATACCTTTTTATGAACAGGCGGCAAGAGATCAGAACAACCATTATAATAACGTTAGATGGGCAGCAGCATTCCTATCGTAAAGTTAATCTCCGCAATTATAAACACAAATATCCTAAAACCTTTTAAGATATTTGCCTTGAGAGGCATTTGTCTAACAGTGGACGTCCTATGGCAGATATGATGAAGGCACAAAATGAATTCACACAATTCTCATATAATAATCTGACTTCGAAATAAGTGACTTAAAGCCCTAGTTCGGACATCATACAACAGATGAATTACAAATGTAATGCTTAAATATATATATTGAACACCCAAACATAGAACAAACACAAATATTATTCCTGATGGTGATCAAACCCACGACTTTTGGAGCACAAAATAGGCTCACTATCGTCTGCTGCATCGGGCTCGTCATATATACAAGTAGTTTCAGAAAAGTTGCAAATTAGTGCTTACCCTAATGTCTCCTTTCCAGCTGCCACAATGGAAGTCAGTTCTGGGAATTCATCTGAGGCTATGGAGCCGGGCTTGGTGTCTCCAAGTCCGGGGATTAACTCTTGGAGCAGGCTGTAATAATTTCGGTTTGGTAGGTTCTCACTTATAAACAGACTTTTTACTCCTGTTTTCTTCAAACAAAAGCTAAGTTCAGCCTTTTCGTAGACAGGATTTATTAATACCTGAAGAAATAGTAGAAATGTTAGTTGTTACGGGGCGGATTTTGCGGAACATGTTGATAAATATAATGAAAAGCTGTATTTTATTTAGTAATGATTGTCAATGGAAGACTTGGTGTAGGACGACCTAGGCAAAAATAGCTTAACCAGTTTAAAGAAGGGTCAGGTTAGAAGTTCCGAGAATAAACGAGCGTGTATAAAAAGACAAATACGAGTAAAGAAAGTGAGGGAGGTATTCCAAGATCATAGCAAATGGCGACAGCTGTCATCTTTGTATGTATGTTAGTTACGAATTAATTATTTGAGACTTAAAAACAATATTCATGATTGTTTAAGTAAATAATAAGAAATAGAAGATAGAATGTACGCATGTAAGTATTAGGAAAAAGACAAAAAGTGACTATAATCTGACCAGAATAAATGCCAAAAGACCGTCTCCATGCTGTTTAAAGCTACTTCTTCTGATAATTTGCATCGCTGTGTACCGGCTTGAAGGATGAAAATGGTTATGAAATGACTGAGTAATGTGCTTTATCTTTAGAGGTCAAGGGACGTACTTGTGATGTCCTTGTGATTTCTCACGTAGTTATATGTAGTTACAGCTAATGTAGTATGAAACTCACTGATATGAGGCCAGCCCTAGCGGCGGCAACCATGGCTACAACCCAGGCAGCTGTGTTGTGGGACCAGAGCCCTAGCCGGTCACCCCGCTCCAGGCCTTGAGCTCGCAGTGCGCATGCTAAGGCGTCTGCCTGGAAATGTTGAAAATATTACTTAGATATTGACAGTTCAATAATAATATACTAATATAATAATACATAATTAACGTAATTTTTAGTATTATTATTATTCATTAAAATGAGAAACGCGTTTTTTATCATTAAATAATTGTAAGAACCGATAGATTTTACTTGGAGATATTTCCCGTTAATCCGATTATGTTCTTAACACGCCTTTATTAGTTTCGTATCTATGACATTCGAGCATGTAAACTTTGCACAAATGTCAAGGACACATGACAAGGCATTATTATACATATAATAATACATTATTAAATAATACATTATTAAATATCTTTTCTACAAACAGGCGATAATTCTTTGCTATGAATTTACCATCATTTTGAGACTTATATACATTAACATAAATAGTAAGTACTCAGAAAAATATTTCTTGGTCACGACATTACGCGGCAAAGACTTGGCCGATTTCACATATTATTTATTGTTTTGTTCAGACATGCGGTGTAAATCAATCAGGGTTCATATACATTTTTATTGTTGTTTACCTACCGAGATGTTTTAAATAACGGCACAAGGCCGTACTTACTTTCGTCAATAGCTGATCGTAGGTCAGTGTTATGTCTTCATGGACGGATCTCAATGCCACGCGGTTGGGATACCGGTTGACCGTCTCGACCAAGACATCGGCAAGCGTAGCATGTGTCAAAGGTTCCGTGCCTGTGTGTTGAATGTAACTTTCTGACGTTGCAGCTTTCAGTTGTGACAGAGATCTGTGGGAAGTATGGTCTAGACTTGAAAGATGGCCAGAGGCGTACTTTACATATCATTTCGTGCCTGCTTCACTCGCGTTAATATGAGTAAAAACCAACCTGAGTTACTCCTGAAGTCAGGTAGAAATGCGTTTCTTAGACTAGCCGGAACACATTTTAATAGCGTATAGGTATATGTTACAGTTGAAACTTGTTTACTAGTTCTGGTTTTTAATCATGCGTGTCAGCTCGTGTGCTGTGGTCACAATTCTAATCTAACTTAACCACCATTTTATTTCTGTTGACCCTACACATACTATTTTGTTACCGATATTCGATTTGAGCATTAGTTAATTGTAGTACTAACAAAGGTTTACATTATAAAACTAGTTCTAACTAGTAAAACTAGTTTTATTTATATGCATATGCATTTAATAAAAAGTTTGTAACTTGTAATTACAAACACTTTAATTTTAATTATGTGTATAGCCTTGCTAACGAATGCTACCAGTACGTAAGGCGGGGTAGAGATTGAGCGAATTCACCAGTGAGAAGTGGCTATAAAAAAGTGACTGTCTATTACAAAATACACGCGTCTATTAACAACTAGTAGTACCACGCGTTTTCACCCGGATATTTCCCGTTCCCATAAGAGATAATCTATACAAATAAAAATGAATACTTTTACTTCAAAACTTAAGAACTGTTTGACCAATTTTGCTATTTTGGTTTGTATTTAGAGAAATATGAATCAGGAAATTAGCAATTAAACATTATATGTGTTTAAAGATTTAAAACACATCGAAAGTTTTAATCAAGAGACAAATAGCGATAGCGTAATTATAAATTATTTATTTTGTGCGTGGTGATTATTGGTTTTTTATATCTTTACTTCTTTTGAACACTTATTTTCTGTTAAGCAGTTGACGCCACATAACAACGCCAATTTAAACCTAGACGAAGTCAGCACGGGCCGCTAGTAAAAAATAAAAGTAGCTTAAGTTACTCCTTATACAGCTCCAAGAAAATCGGTCCAACCGTTTCAGATATTTTCGGGATCTAACTTCTGACAGTTTTTTTATATGTAAGTACCTTGTATGCACTTTGCATTTAGTGAAAAAAAAAATATTTGGAATTACAAATAAACTGAAATTTTGTTTATTTGTAGGTATAGATAATAATATTTCCTCAGATTTTATTGTTTTCTGATAGTTGTACATATTGTTAAATAGTTGAATAAACATATCGCATAATTAAATCAAAATTTCAATTTTGTTTAATTTTGCTTTATTCAAGTAGGCCCTTTCAAGCACTTTCGAATCGTCAAAAATCATAATTAAAAATTTGAAGTACTCAATTGTATTATATTCATATATCAATGACCCTGATGACCCAACCTGATTATCATATATTGCCGATTTTTTTATAATAAGAAACGTTTTTAGTACATATATAAAAATACGGTGCGGTAATTAAATATGATAAGTAGAGAATTATATTAGAACTGGTTATAAATAAGTTCTTATTATGATAAGATAAGTCTGTATTAAAATGGACGTGTTAAAATCGAATATTAATAGAAAACCCTAAACGTCTCTAGAAAAAGATTATTTGCAGCATTGATTGATTCAGTAAAAAAAACATAAATAATAAAACATTATTCATAAAAAAAATACGAAATCATTACCTTACATTACAGTTTTTTATACTACTGGATACAATTAATGCGTTTTTTCTCCACATTATACAGCATCAAATGCACGTGCACACCCACTAACGGAATAGCATCAACTGGCAGTACAAGTTGGTATGTACTTAATTATCAGCTGCTTGTAAACATACTCGTATCTAGTAGCAGTATACAGTTCAGGAATTATTTTCATCTCGGTTCAATGTATCTACTCTTCTACAAATTAGATAACATATATATTTATCGCACCGATTATTATATCTGTATTTGAAATTATTATTACTTTACTACCTGTTAAATTAGGGAAGTACAATAGAATTTATATTAAATATATGTGCAATAAAATAGGTAAGATAATACTAAACCTACAACCTATATTGTTTTTTGTTTTGTAACCTTTAGTACCTACATTTAATTTATAGGATATAATAATTAATATATAATTTGTTATTATGTTATTACTAAAGTATTAAGGTACTAAATTGTACTAAGTGTTTATATTAATTAAGTTTATTAAGCATAGTGCGGAAAAAGAGAGTTAAATTTCAATGACATTCAACACACATGAATCATCTGACCGGCCCGATGGCGCAATCAGTAGTGTTCCTATCTTGTGCGCCAAAGGTCGTGGGTTCGATTTATTTTATTATTTGTTATTTTTTTACTTTATTGTTACAGTTCGCGAGATAGTTAGCGTCACTGCAGCCTGTAGACAATCATAATATCACAAGTATATCACTAGCGCGTTGCCAAGCTTGTGACTTGAAGATATTGTCACATTACTCAGTAACTTCTCTGCCTCTCTCACCCTTCGAACTGGGAAACTGCAATGCTACTTGGCGATAGAACTAGGTAAGAGTATAATAAAAGTGCAGATAGCCTTTGTATGAAGTCTACTTCATGTGATTGATCCCCACCTAGGAAAAATATTTAGTGCTCTAAACAAATATTCATATGGTAAATATGTTGTTAAGTTTATATATATTCGTGATTCCTCTGTTGTCTGATGTCCATAACACATGTGCTTTAAACGGCTTATCTCGGAGTCAGGTCATTGTATAAGATGTTGATTTATTATATTATATCAATGTGTGTTACCAGCGATGAACTAGAAAGTTAGAGTAGTAGTGGACAGAGCGCTTGGTACGTAGAACCGATGGCTGATGGAGTCATAAGATTCTGGAATGATGACCCCGTACCCGTAAGCGCAGCGTAACGGCGTCCACCCGCAAGATGGACAGAAGATCTGACTAAAATACGAGTAGCAGGAACGCGCACATACGCAGGCCGCATACAACAGGTCCTATCGCAGATCACTTGGGAAGGCAGTGGACGTCATATGGCTGATATGATGATAATTATGGTATCTACAAATCATCAGAATGCTGTGAAGCAACTGAAATGATCAGGCTTGTTTTTTGAATGCGAACCATTAAAATATATTCCCACCAGCATGCCTTTTAAAAGTTTTCTAAACCTGACGGTCATCATCATCATATCAGCCAACGGTCTTTTGGAATATCCTTGATTTGATTTCCTTCATATCTATTAAGACCGGAAGGACAAACCGCCAATCCTCGACCCTCGACCTTGTTTAGGAGAAAATTGGAAGGCGGAAAAACACATTTCGAACGCATTTTCCACCACGATCCATATCGTGGCCTTAGGAGGTCGGGGGAATTTGCATGTTTCGTCACAAGAGGGCAGGGGGCGCCGTCGCGTGAGCTCCACGCGCCACTTCCGGCGGGGGAGACGGTAGGGAGGGGCGGCGGGGGTGTTGGCACCGCGGCCTCGATTCAAGATCAGATACCGAAAGAATACAAAGGCTTGACCATGGTCCGTGCCGGGTAGTTAACTGTTTAGACATGACCTATGAGACTACTGACATGGGATGTGGGGGGAGCCGCGTTTGTCTTTACTTGTACCTAGTGTCTAGAACAGTAGCTTGGCGGATTGACAACGGATCGCCCTCGAAACTTCAATGCTTCTTAGATTCTAAAGTAGCGCAGAAAATAAGTCGAATTTAATCGAACTAAAACGAAATGTTTCAAAAGAAATTTGCTAAGATTGACAGCAAACACTGAAAACTGCTGACGAGTTAACTAGGTATCACTAGGATATTTGAAATTGTTTTAATCCGAAATAGTTAAAATGTACTGTGTAATGTAGTGCTCCGAAATATTCTTATAGCGACACTATGTCCCGTTATGTTTTTAGTTAATTATGTACATAAGTAATGGCGGAGAGGCAATATTGAAGAAGGGGCTTAAAAATGACACTCGCGAAATACACTTTTAAAATATGTGTACGCGAAAATGATGATTCACACAGATCAGTATTTGATAGCCGGAATTATTTTTTTTTTTTTCTGAATTAATGACATATTATAATTACAACAAATTTACTTTAATTTTGTAAAAGACGACGTGGCGATATAACATACAACCACATTTTTAAATAAAGCTAGTTTACTAGTTTTGTTTTTTTGTTTGTACTATAGATGATTGTCCATGGGTGGTTTATTAGAATAAGACTAAATACAGTTTTAAAATGTATGACCAGAATTTAGGCAAAAGTCTTAACATTTTTTAGTACTTAAATAATGTTCAGCACGCTATTTACTTTAGAGTAGAAGTACATGAAGCGATGAAAAAGGCAATAATACATTGCCAACATTAGTCCTAAGCTCTCCAACCTTAATTTAAGGAGCTAAAAATTAATACTGTTATTTCATACCTTCTTCCTCTGTGACATATTACACTTGATTAGTTTACTCATTACAGTAATTGTGTTTAATACTGAAGTGTCTTACTGATATGTTTGGCAAAATGCACTACAAGCGTAAATACATAAAATTTGAAGTGGACTGCTTAAGTAATTGACATCTTCATATTGAATACTGTTAAAACATATATATCCTTAACCTATTTGTGAAATACCACTGGCATTATTTAATTATGATATATTTGTGTCTTAACATCGTCCAAATTTCATATAAAACTATTAACATGAAAATATAATACAACTGACATGGATAGTAAGCAAGTTTCATCGTGTAACGTGATGATAACTTTCGTTCAAGACTTTGCTTTTTTGCTTTACAAACTTTCTTTCTTAACATATAAGATTTTCACCAGGCTATAAGTCGGGGATTTAATAGGTATAAATTTAAAGTAAACTTAGACATACACTCTAAACTCGAACTCAAATCTATCTTAATCTTTTATTTTTTGCAATTAAACTTCCAGAACAGGAAACAAAAATACGTTGTCGGACTTTTTGAGGACAATATATTATATTCAACAAACATACATGTGTCACGAGGAACTCAGGATATTTATTTTTTATATAAACGTGTTTTAAAAAATATCTTATTAAGAATAATTAGACCACAAATAATATATATTCTAATATCTGTGTTAAATTGTAATGGAAGAGTTAAAAAACATTGTTGTCAGCCATTGAAAGTTCATAAGCTTATCCAAATAAGGAGATTTTTCGTCCATAATTGTCGCGCAGGGCAAGCGTGTTGGCAAACGCAAAGCACAACTTTCGCGACGGGTATGCTGTTGCCACCTTTGATCTGCACTGTTTCGGATGGATATACCGCCATTTATCGGTTTTGGTACCTTAGTCACCTCTTACGATACCTGGCTCAGTGGGAGGTACTGTTCTACTTCCCCGATACCTCACGGCAAGTAATAAGTAATAATTAGATATGAAATCCTCACATTTTTGTTAACCACTCCGTATATATGTGTAGCACTGAATTACCGTGTCATGGCTACTGCGCGTCTACGGCGCTCGTAGCTTAAAGTTCGGGTTACTGTGATTTGGTGAAATTAAAGTAAGACAACCCACAGGACACTCGGTCAGTCGTTATGAATAACAGTACTATCCGATTTATGTGAATATACACAGTTTCACGAGCATATCATTAGGTGTGCATATTTGTACTTTACATAAATGAATAAGATCCAGGAGAGAAATTCGTCAGTAGACCTTCAAGCACGCAAAAATTCACTAAGGGACAGCACTTACTGCACATCTCATACATTAACCAGACCTCGTGGTAAGTCGCATAAAGCACCCTAGTTACGGATATCAGAAAATAAAGGAAATACAAATATAATACTTAAATATATAACTGACATCCAGACATAGAACAAACACAAATATCATTTTTTTAATATTTGTCCTATAAATTAGTTCAATAGTTTAGAAGTTCATCCCGGACAAACGCCGTGACATGTAATTTTTATATATAAAGATATTAGACTTACCTCATTCAATAACATTTGGTACAGAAAGATAATAAACCGTAAGCTTTTAAATATAGCTGATAACTCATTCACATAGCTTTCTTCTAATTAGTATCCAGCGGACCTTCATACTCATGTTATACGTATAAAATCTACAAAAAAATTATGAAAGGCTTTACATATGTAATTGCGAATATTACTAAGGTTGATTTGTTTCACGTGGCATTTGACGTTGATTAAGCACCATAACGTCGTGGTGCCGGGAAAATATCGGCACGGTCGCTTAATTACTTGCCTCAAGAAAAACTTAATATATGCATATTTTATACCCTCAACCCTTTGAACGTACCACTATATGTTATGTTCTATGTTAATACTGGTCAGCACAACACTAAGCAAAAGTTCAAGTTTGTTATCTATTTAACATATAGTAGTATATAATATATGTACCTACATTACAAACTCTGTATTCCTGTTAGCACCATAGCTTTTTAATAGCAAATTTATAGACGCAATAAATAAATACCGAAACGTAGAAGTAATTATAACTACACCACTAACTTAAGAGCGTGTTAAAAAGTAGGCCAGAAAGATAAGCTCGAATAGACGACCGATCGTTTCAAATAAACACTCGGTGTGGAGTTGGAACACTCCAAAATATGCAAATCACTAATCTTCATAATGGAAGGCAACGTCCCTGCGACTCAAAAAAATGGGTCAATGCATGAGACATTCTGAGACATCGCTCGAAAGTTTTGTTTGTAAATCCAGCGCGCCGCCCGCCTCTGCTTTATTTAACCGAATCATGCAAGAAGGCTGGCGGTACGCAGCCGTGCCGCAGTCGTGCCCCGACCGTCCAGCGGCTCACAGTACTCCCAACATGTAACTACTGGTGCCAGTGAAGTGTTTCTAGTGTCCTGGATTGATGAGGTAACGACGCGAGCATGTCTCAGGCCCCCGGTGGCAAGAAAGGCGGGAAGGGCCCCCCTAAGAAGAACACAAATACAGATGAAGACAAAAATGCACCGGCTAAGGCTGCGGATGAGAAAGACGAGACATCTTCTAACAATGGGGATAAAAAGGAAGTTAAGGAGGGAAACGGGGATGTCCCCAAGCCTCCCAGTGCTGGGATCAACATACGGGACGTGGCGTCCAAGATATTGGTGTTGGCACAGAAAGGAGAGTGGTCGGCGGTGGAGCAAACTCTTAAGGTGCTTGAGAAACTGGTGGCTGCGGGAGGAGAAGATGCGGTCACCGTTCCGATGGCGGGCATATTGGATCCGGTAAGGATTGCATTATCTTATTTTCACTCATCACTTTGCTCTATGATGACTGCATGTAAATAAACGAATGAATTCAACTACATAGATTGCACTTAATCTACCAATGACAAAAATATTAGCATAAGTAAATGTATTTAAAAATACGAATAGTGTTGGATCCCAAAATTTTTATTCATTAAATATCAAAACTGCTTTTTGAAATTCCATCGCCATACCTATGACTCAAACACATTCAGTAAAAAATATCTCAATAATAATAATAATAATAATAATAAATGTTTTCAAAAACTGCTGAAGCCTGCTTTAGTTTAAAACTGTGCAACAGGCCTCAGACTCTATTGATATAGTACAATTTTATAACTAGAGTAATATAATCAATGTATCAGTCCATCGATTAAGAAGTAGCAGATGCGTGCCAAAAGTGAGTGCGCAAGTTGTATTTAATGATCATCAAAATAATAAACTTCTGACCAAATGTTTTGGGCACGATGAAATACGTGCGCTATAATAAAGCCATTGACTCAATAAAAGTAAGAATGATTATTTCTACCATGAAACAGAGGCACGGGCCAGCTTACGTGTAACCTACTTGTTAGACCGCCATAAATTAAACGTTACAGATCCTGTTAAGCGCTTACACAAAATCGACTTAGTTTAATTTTCGGACCATTTTATGGGAGTATGGATTAAACAGCGCTGTGTAAAAATTATTGAGTGAATTAATCTCTGTTTTGTATTTAAATTAATGCTTTTAGATGCAGGAATCGAAAGACAATTTTTTCAAGTTTTACTAAACTGTACCCCGCATGAGATTAGAGACTTTTTAAATCTTAACAAGAGATTTAAAAAGTTTCTACTACCAATATAATTGTATTATGTTTTTTTTATTAATTGTTAGATTGAAAGTATGTGATAAATACTGACGGCCCTTGTTCTTTCAAAGTGTAATGTAACTCTATACTAATTTCTATATGATTAGAATGCCTGAAAGAATAGTACCTCCCGCCGTAACTAACAGATGGCCGTACATCCGAAACAGGGCGAGAATGGGTAGCGGCAGTTTTGTCGCGAAGCTACGCTCTGCGATTGCCCCCTTTTGTAGAGATTTATGTCCAACCATGGTCGTTCTACTCTGGTATGATGATGATGAACGTATTTAAAGAATTTTGTTTGCTAATGCAAATATAAGGGTTGATATAACTAGCTTACCGTCCACATTATTTTCACTTTCTACCCAATTTTATTGAAGTTCTCTTATATCTAAAGTAAACTATATTCTTTTTAGGGTGCAAGCTGGTAGTATGAAAAAAATCGCAGTATATGTTGTTGGGCTCGGTCGTAAAATATAGCAAACAACCATTTTAAACTTTCATACGGTATTAGTATTTTCCTGCAAGCACATTTAAAAATGTATCATATATAGGCCCAAATTTACAAGAACTAGTAAATGAACATTTATAAATGATGGCAATTATTGCATAATGGAAGAATTGTAATGTATAGCTAATACAAATATATATTTCTAAAAACGTTATAAAAAAAGACATTAAAAAAGAACAATAAATAAAACATTCAAACATTAAGCCTGAATTATGTTCCTGAACATATTTAATTCACAAAACAGACATATTTTGTCTTTAAACGATAGTCCATGTCTCAAATTGATTGTTTATTTGTATAAGATAATCTTTCCTTACTAATATTATAAATGCGAAAGTAACTCTGTCTGTCTGTTACGCTTTCCCGCTTAAAACCTCTCAACCGATGAAATTTGCCACAGACTATCTTTAGACCCTGAGAAAGGATATAGGCTAATTTTTAATTCTAAATAAGGGTTGTAAGGGGTCGAAACGGGGATGAAAAGTTGTATGTTCCTTTACTGGTGGATAGTCCATTTATCGAGAAATGGCATTTATAAGCTATATTTTATTTTAAAATATTTTGAGATCCGTAGAAAAATAAATATATAAATCTTGAAAATCACTATACCACCAAAAGAAGTCGAAATCTTGAAAATCACTATACCACCAAAAGAAGCGGACGAAGTCGAAGGTAATGCATTAAAACTTTTATATTTTTACATTCGATATTTTAGTTTACCTTACTTTAAGCATTTTTAAAACAATAGTATTACATTTGAACACAGTGGTGTTTAAAATACTCAGACGATGAAATCAGTTAATAAAATGAATCAAAGAACTTTCCAATGAAGAAAACATCATTAGGCCGTGAAGCGCATTGCAAAAAATCTGTTATTATGGAAAGGCTATTTGATTTCAAGAATTGTGTTGATTATATGTGTTTTCGAGCTAATCTTGAACTGCTATTGAACGGCTATGTTTCATAATAATATACTTTTAAAAATTGTAATTGTTAACTTCGAATGTCTATAAAAATATTATGACAGTCGACCGTATGTTTTTGCTATAATAATTTACCGTTACTAACAAATGATTAAATTATATACATTTAAAGTCATCAACTTTTTATGATAATGAGCTAATAAATAAGTATAATTATTGCCTGTACTACTTGATAAGGTAAAAGCTTTTAAGTTCCATGTTATAAGATAACATCCTCGTTTATATCATGTATGTCTGTGTAGTATCCATTATATTTGCTAAATAGCTGATAACAAATTTTGCATCTATCCGGTTGAACGCGACCAGGTAGAGCAACGCGAGTCTGTAGAGAATTATGTATACACATATAATATATAATATATATATATATATATATATATGTATACTTAATTTTCTCTTAGCAATGTACAAAAATTAACGTTTATTTAGGTGTATATTTCCTTAACTAAATCGGTACCGATAAATTAACTTGATTATTATATTTTTGTCGAATAATTATTATGAAATATTCTATGAGAAACTGACCGATACGATCGTCATGGCGCTTCCGTCACAATTCATAAATTAAAATTACATACAAAAAAGGACGCATTTAACTAATGTGGGAGGATACGGAATGTCTGAGAAGTGGTAAAGTTAATTTGGGAGCTCTTAAATCTTTATAGTCTCATCACATCATAAACTTAGTCAACTAGACTGTGACCACAATTCCTCGGAAAACCGCAGGTGTATTACGGTCTCTTTTCTTTTATTGCACTTTCGAAGGTTTAGAAAAGTAGTGGTACAATATTCTAGCAGTCAGAGAAAAGGTTCCCGAGTGCCATCTAGACGGTAACGGCCATAAGTTTTTCCATTTCACGAAGTGGGGAGAACTGTATGTTCGATATCTTGGCAACGATCGCGTGCCATGTCTCCGCCGTTTACTGCCTCAGATGGCGGGTCGATCACAGTCTACATGTATGATTTGTTTTGATATTTCGCGTGCTTTTGGAGATACGGTTACTCCCTGCAGTCGTTGACGAATTCAATAAATAAAGTGTTACGAGATATTTGAAGTTTCTTCCTCGATTGGCTATGGCGAGCGCTTTTTTATTATCTCTTACTTGCGTAGTTGTCACTATTTGATATTTAAGCCAAGACAGCAAATTTTTTTTATTTTTCATGATCCTCTAAGAACAGATCATAGAATATTAATGACATGAATATTTAATGACTATTATCGATAAATTTCGTCATAGTCATACTCAAATTGTGTTTCAGTCAGTGTGTTTTCAGTTTTATATACACATAAATATGTATACTATATTAGTACAGTATATGTTCTCATAATTTTTATTATATTTATGAACATTTTTGTTTACAAGATGACCAATCATCACCATATCTGTCAAATTCCACAAGTAGTTTTGAACTCAATACCTGCGAATTGAATAATACCGATTGCTAGAAACAAATAAGAAATTTTAATAAACAAACATTTAACAATATGAGATTGCAGAAAGAAAAGTGTATAATGTAATTAAATATTTTTAACTATCCTTGGAAGCATTTCCAATGACGTTATATTTGATTCTAAAAACTATTTCAGCTGAAAAACCAGGTTAATTTGTAATTAGTGGTTACGTTTGAATCTTGTATGGTTGTTTTTTTTTGTAAATAGAAGTAGGACTATCGTTTAATAGAGCTTGTGGTTGTTCACGTGAATCTTGTTTGATGATTTTAAAACACATCATAAAACGGACTTTGGGGTTTTTTAGTCTATGTTTTTGTGTAATGTGAAACAAGCTCTGCACAAACCAGCGTTTTATTATATTATTTGTGACTACATTAGAGGACGCAAACTTCCTAGTGAGGAACGCCGTGGGGATTTTTGCGAGATATTAGTTCTCGCAAAAAAAACCCTTCTTGTTGAATATATTATTGCTATCTATGGTTTATACCATGCAAAGTACCATATATCGTAAATCTTATTGAAATATTCTTAAAAAAAGGAAACAATTTTATGAAAACTGTTCCTTTCTAATGATTGCACACTTACATATTTTGACTAAGAGTAGAAAAGACAGGAATATTTTCATACAAATTGATGCATTAGTGAGTAGATCGTCTTAGATTGAACATTAAGCGATTAACAAAGGATCATTAAAATCAGCCATAAAACGTCCACTGCTGGACATAGGCCTCCTAAAGTAATCTCCAATAGGACCGGTTGTATGCGGCCTGTGATGCATAACAAATAAAACAAAATTACATTAAACTGTAAAAATATACCAATACTCGCTTGCTTATACATCTTCTGCTATAAAATTATTTAAAAAAGACATTTAATATTTGGATTGAGGATTAACAGTGAAGTACAAAGTTTTGAGAATGCCAAATTACTTTTTTTTATTTTGGGATGGTATTCTTTAGCCCCGAAATACGTATATTTTCAAAGAACACATCGACGTACTCTATAATATTTCCTTCGGAATTATTATTATAATTATTTGATATTATTTACTATTGAGTGGTATAATTCAATTTCAGATATAAATTATTATTAAGTTAATTATTCACAACATTAAATTGTATATGCAAATTCCTTAGTCATGATTTTTTACTTCCGTTAATAATTTCCTCTATGGGCAATGTTGAAGAAATACTGCCTCTAAATCGAACATACCTGTATTCATACTAGTGGCGCCCCGCGGTTTCACCCGCGTCAAGCTGCAGGGGTTTCATACTAACTTTACATCCCTTTTTACCCCTCCAGGGTCAACACTTTCGATAATCCTGTTTTAGTGCTCTCTAGTGTTACTATAAATATATATTCTCCTCAAAAAAGACAAATGAAATTTTCTTAACCATCACAAACCGCTAAACCAAAACTAAACATGTGTACAACAACAACAAAAACAATTGAATATGAGTATATTTACACTTAATAAAAACATTGATTGATAGAATATAGTCCAAATATTCTATTTATTGGTGTTTTCTAATTTGTGGCTTGCTTAATTTGTATAACATTCTGCATTCAAATGCTTATGAATTCGTATTTGAACTCAAGGTGTTTAATGGATTACTCGTTTTGACAGACAACTAATCCATTATGACTGCTACAAAGACTTTTTCAAGGACCGAATGGTATTAGTTGCCAAAAGTTGTACAAAAAACATTTTCGATTGTTAAGTAACGGGCATTGTTATTATAGGTCTAAATAGTTATATCACATTTTACGTTTGCTTACATATTTGCGCAACGACTCTTAAACTATTTATTTTCATACCAATAACAAAATAGGAGTAAGTATCTACACAAAATTTAACACTATTTTTCGCAATAAGATTATGAACGCACATTTACAACACAACATATTTAAAGATGCTTATAGAAAACGTTGTAATTAAAAGGTTTTTTTAGAACAGTGACGTAAATTCTACTATTATTACTTGTTACAGAATATTGTAAACATATTCTTTAGTCTTACGTCATAACTGAAAGCATATCAATACAAATTAATAATAATGTAGCTCATATCAGAATAACATAAAGTATATTTATAAAAATATTGGCAAGAATATTCGCGAGTTCATCTGAAAAAACATAATGCAGATGACTTAGCGGTTGTCCGAGTAAGAATATAGTATTTGAAATGGTACGGTATTGATACAGTCGTTATCTGTCAAACCTATGTATAATTAGTCACGTTTGGGAGTCCATTCATGCCGGCACTGCGGTGAGCCTACCAACCAGACGGCAACCTTGCGTTGTAGGCGTGGGGTCTCGTGGCTACGCATGCTCAGTGACGGCTACAAGTTTCACCAAGCTTTATTTTGTACTGTTTAATATTTATTTTTCAAATGTGTTTATATTCGGCATATTCTCGTTAATAAAATGGATTATAAATGTATGATAAAATGCACCAAATATATAAAACGCAAAATTTGGACAGTTTTTTTTATTTAAAATGCGGATGAACACTAAGAAGGGTTAAAAAAAATAACCATTAGGGGACTCAATAGAGGTTGTAAGTTTGTATAAAAAAATCTTTATATTAGCAATGATTTTGTTAAAACTTGGGACTTATACTTTTAAAAGCATTTAATTGTGGAAAATAAAAGCTCTAAGTATATGGATAATATAAAAAAATGTGTTTAATTTTTTTAGAATATTATTTCACTAGCAGCCTGCTTTTGTTATTTGAAAAAGAAAAGTTTTAATACAAATAGTATTATAAATAATAGTTATATATTAAGTACAATAAATCAGCCTTATTTTTGTTAAAATGCTGTAGAATACAGTGTTTAAGTCTTGTATGAATAGCTATAAAAGATAAATTAATTCCCAGTTAGAATTAATAGTACTTTTAAAAAATTTAAAGAATAATACCATACCTACCGATGTTATCATTCAAAGAATCTACTTCGGCATGAACATTTTAATTTTTCGGCATAAACATGTTGATAAGAGTCGTCTTTCTAAGTCGTTTTCAGTTTTACTTATTTCCACCGTCAAGAAACAATGTACTGTGTCAAATCACTATATTGGTACCATTACCATAACATCTTTAGGACGCGTGGTAGGCGACGTGCTAACGGTATCCTTATAATATGTCGCGTCTTGCCTAGCATGTTCATTACGAACGATGCGGGACTTGTTAAAAGCAGAATCTTATAATAATAGTATACTCTTATTGTACATAGAAATTTACAAAAAGAAAAATAAATCTTACAAGTTATGATACAATTGCGGACTTATCGTTTAGAGCGATCTCTTCCAGGCTACCTTTGGATGGACATAAACGAAGAAAATGTGATAGGGCAGTTCGATGTGTACTACTATTTCATAAAAAAAAGTAAATTAAATACTAATACTATATATGTCCATATAATAATAAAATTACATACCAATAAATACATAAATAAAAATTTAACTTATTTCCTAGTGCTAGTCCATTTAATGAAAATTCTTCCGCTCTGGCTATCAAGATCTTCGAAAATCAAATTGATGGCTGAAATTTCGAAGTAAATTTTTTTAGTTATCCTACGTAGCGCGTAAACGGCAATTTCCGTCAGAGAACATTATTTCTACGTCCTGCCCTACATAATTTCGGGTGTACTAACCACTTGTGCTGAGCTGACCGTTTGTGTGTCAAGGGTAAGAGATTTGCGTGCGGCTCGACGTAATCGATGGGAGATTTCCGACCTTGCCTCCCGTGCCACCATCCTTCGGGCTTTTCTGACCTGTCTAATTTGAGGTTATTTTTAACAATTCATGTGTGATCTAAGTATTAGATTTAATAGGTCATACATTTCTCCGAGTATGAATTACCTATTTGAAATACGTAGTGGATTTAAAATACTAAGATTGGTACTCAGTATTATAGTTTCATAATAATACTGAGAAGAGAAAAAATAATAACGCTCTTATATATATGAATTAATCAGCAAGGTCGGAGCAGGGTCGCGGTAAATATTTCCTTTGAAATCTCGGTCTTATATTTTATTTAGTTTTAATTTTTTTATATAAAATAGTGCCATTATCTTTTAATTTACTTAGTCATCATTATAATAATACATATAATAATAACAATTACAATAAATATAACACCGGTCCTACTGGAGATTACTTGGGGAGGCCAGTCCAGCAGTAGACGTCTTATGGCGTATGATGATGAAAATAATACAATATTATACACACACAACATCTCATACATTGACATTACTACGAGATATGTCGCTTTAATGAATAAAAATAATTAGCTTAAAAATATTTCATGAATATACCTAAATACATAGTGTAGAAAACCCAGATATTTATATATTTATATAGAACAAACACAAATATTATCATACTAATGTTTGTCCTGACCTACAAACAAACCCAAACCTTAGCGTAGAAGATACCACTGAAAACGCTATCGGGACTGTCAAAAAATACAACCATTGGTCAAGGAATGATTAGACATTATATTATTCTTCATAATATTTAAAATGACGTCACCGTTGCGTGTGACCGCATGTCACGCCGCTGCCGACCGCTAGTGGCGGCGTACGACGGAACCCTGCGCCATGATTTATCTTTACTAGATTTATTTTATAAGTTTTGTCAAGATATAGGTATTTCTGCTCGTATCTCACAAGGTATACAGCCACTTTACATTGGAGCCTCGTAGTGCAAGTATAGTCTTTAAGCTATATCGCGCATAATCGGAACCATGCTACTACTCTGGTGACGCGAGAAATTACTTCTGAGAAGTAGGAGTGACCTGTGAAAGTCTCCAAAATGTAGGTAATTAGTCAGAATTTAAAATAGATATGAGAATATCCTATTAGTTGGAGTTAAGTATCAACTAGGATTTTCAATAAAAAAAAAGTCTTTTTATTATATTATTGCTGAGTGGTACCGGCAGAGTAGAATATCTGCCCCTGTACCAGGTGTCGTAAGAGACAGTATTTAATATGCTAGGTATTAACTAGAATTTCAATATATATATGTTTACATACTACGTCCTTATACTATATTATTGTCGTTTGGCACAGTTGACTGGTACCTCCCCCTGTACCAGGTGTTGTAAGGGGTGACTGAAGTAACAGTACCGACGGAAGACAGTATATCCATTCGAAAAAGTTTAGCTCAAATTTACATGGCGGGGACAGGCAGCAAACTGTCGTGAAAGCTTTTCTTGCTACGCTTGCCCGGCGCGGCAATTGTGGCCAAAATCTCCCCTTTTTTGAGGAGACTTTTGCAGCAGCTTACTTCTAATGGCTGATATAATGATGATGATATTATAGTATTATTATGTTTTTATATTTACTTCATAGTTAAAATTATTAAAATTAATTTATAATTATTCAACCAAACAATAAAATAACTTGATCTTTTTGTAATAGTAACAAAAAGGACCATTGAAAAAAGTTACTAACAAGCAGTTAGAATAAAATTTTTGGATTCATACGACGCTTAATCATACTTTATAGTGAAACTAACTGTTCATGATTTATTCATGCGGCTGGAGTCAAATAGGTTACGGTATTTAATACGTTTCGTTATTTGGCATAAAACAATTTGCCACTGTATTAACACTGAATAGTTCTGACTTTAGAGAATTAATTAGTTTAGTTTCGAGGTTCTGTATTGGTAAAATTAAATAAAATTTAAGGGGTATATATATGTATATATTAATGAAGTTTACAAATACTATTACAGAAATGTTTGAAACATCTTCATCAAAACACTAGTATCTCGACTAGAGTTTGCTCGCGCTTGTAGGCATGATAATAGTATTTAATCTTTTTACTTCGTCTGTGACATACATCAATGTGCTATCTATATCATTAGTTATCTATATAATGATAAGGATATTGTATTTAGAAAAAAACCGTTATAATAAAATATATTTTTTATTATTGTTGCCATTATCAGATAACTTTCAAGCCTAACATGATTTGAAAATAGTAATGTTATAAAACTAATAATTTCCTATACAATATAAATCCGGACTATGATTATAAGAATATAGTGAGTTGGATTGCTATTTAATAAACAAATAAAATAAACAATTAAATACACTTTTAAACATTCTTATGATTGGTTTTCAAGAGTGACATTGTCCTTCTTGAGAATTAATATTGCAAATGAAAGCGAAACGTCAAATTAAAACCTGAATACGAAATATATATATATATTTTTTTATTTATTTAACTTTATTGCACAAAATGTTACAAAATGTATAAATGGCGGACTTAATGCCAGATGGCATTATCTCCCAGTCAACCATTACACAAAACTGAAAAATAAATATATATATAGTGGTGCAGAGAATATATATACAAAATAAATAAACGTGGCATACATATTTGTATAAATAAACGCAATAAATGCATATGATATAAATATATATATACATAAAATAACGTACATCAGAAATAGGGTTATAAAGTTAGAGAAGCAGCATCAGTAAATAAAGTACGGAGACAGCGTTTCAGGTAAAATTTGTTTGGGGATTGCTTAATATTCAACGGAAGTCATTCCAGAGTCGTATAGCTGTCACTGTAAAAGAGTTTGTCAAAAAACTAGAGTGATGAGAAGGAGTTAAGAGCGAGAGAGTATTAGAAGAACGGAGATTACGTTCGTGAGAGGAAGATAGGAATTGGAATCTGTCCTTTAAGTAAATTGGTGCGTACGGATCAAAAAGTATTGAAAATAGTGTGGTTAGAACTCGAATTTGGTGACGTTCTCGAATGGGAAGCCAGCCGAGAAGAGAACGGTAATGGGAAATATGATCGTGTTTACGCAAACCGAAAATGAAACGAAGACAGTTGTTTAATAGACGATCCAATCTATTAAGGAGTTCTTGAGAGATATTAGTGCAGCACACGTCACCATAGTCAATTATGGGTAAAACCAAGGATTGAATAAGAAGGGTTTTGGTTTTAGTAGGAAGAAAATATTTTAATCGATAGAGAGCACGAAGCGTTCCAGTAACCTTACTGCTGATTTCATTAACATGTGTATCCCAGGTTAAGGAAGAGTTGATAAATAGGCCAAGATTCTTAACGCATGTGCTGTAGGGCACTACCCCATTATTGAAAATAATTACAGGTACATTTTTTAAACTGGACAATTGCCGTTTGTTGCCCAAGATGATGGCTTTAGGCTTAGACGGGTTCACAGAGACACCAAACTTTTGTGACCAGTTTGTGATGTTGGTCAAATCAGCATTAATCCGAGCAATGGCATTGTCCAGGTCATTGTACTCTACCTGGGTGTATAGTTGCAGGTCATTAGTCAGCGTATAGATGATAAGAGCAGCCAATAGATTTGGTGACAAGGTTTATGAAAAGGGAAAATAATAACGGAGAGAGAATGCCACCTTACGGCACACCAGCATCAATTGTCACCCACTGGGACAAATCATCTCCCAGGCGCACCGCTTGCTGGCGTTCTCGAAGGTAGGATGCGAACCATTCCCGAACCGAATCAAAGACCCCGACGTAAGAGAGAATAGAGAGGAGAACTTCGTGATTGATAGAGTTGAAGGCGTTGGAGAAATCAATCAGAATTAAGACCGTAAGGCGGGAGTATTCCATTCCAACCCTTACACCATCCAATCCACCAATATAATGCCTTTAAAATCCATTCCATCTATTAAGTGGGTTTATTAAGAATAGTAAGGGCATAAATTACCTAGCTCAATAAAAAGGCAAAGCCTGTACGATTAATTAGATACGGTTTATAAATGTTTATTGGCAGAATAGCAAATAATACTGTTATCATAAACATGCATTATCAAGCTATTATTGTAGTTAGATTTATCAGGAGACCTTCTGACAAGTTTTATAGTTCTCATTTTTCAATCCGCTATGTACACGGAATTGTAGAGCTGAATGTTCATGCCAAGACTACGTATCAGCATAATATTTAGTTTTTTATAGGTTTATATAATTAGATGTTTTTTTTTCATTTGATAATATATATAGTCGTTTTTAATGCATTGCTTTTTTATAAAACTTCTAAATATTATATGGATGATATCAAGAGTATAAAAGCAACACTAATGATGAAACTCGGAACTTACACTGTCTGATTGACTCTTACAGTTTTATTCACCTCTGGTAGCCATGGATGTGTGTAAAAACTTCATTATATCAGCCATTAGAAGTCCACCGTTCCTACGGTACCTCATGGCTGATAGCTTCAACCCTACCCTATTGTATCGATGACTTCCATATAAATGCTTAACGTACTTACATATTCTCATGTATATTTATGCTTATACAATATTCTATTATACCACGTGTATTTATTGTTGTTTATTGTAGGCCGTATACCGCCTGTCGGTTCCGAGATGATTAGGCGCCTGTTACGACACCTGGTAAAGGCTGAGCTAATATTCTTCTCCGCTGGTACGGCAAGCATATTAAGTAAATCAAAATATGTATACATAATAGTCCTTAATAATATTACCTAGGTAGGATTATTTTAATTTACTTAATGTGATGAATGATGGCTTCCTATTTATTTTTTATACACAATGCTTTGGAATAATAAATATGACAGAAAAGGTACCTTTAATTGTATTATACAGAAAACTTTCAATATAAAATATTATGTTTATGCTAGTATTAAACTTGCAAAGGAAATATTTTTATTGTTTGTTCCTTTGATGCTTTAACAAAATCATCTTAGTTATGATTTGATAAATTCAAAATCTAATCGACCAATTTAAACAATTATTTCACCATATTTACTAAGTAGCAGAGACTATACTATAGTTTATAAAATCTAACTATAAACACCTAACAATTAAGCTCAAGCACTACTTGATTGATTTAAAAAGAAACTTAGCATAAGAAAGTTATATGATCATTAATATAAAAAGTCAATCGAAATAATGTAAGCTATTTTATCCCTAAATTCCGTTGGTTACGGGAACTACAAGAAGTAACTTAGGAAACTACACGGGTGAAACTGCGGGGCGCAGCTAGTTTTCAATAATTTTACTTTGTTTATTCATAAACAAAATTGCAATCAACCTTTATTGAATAAAATCTTTTCTAACAATGCTGAAGCTAAAACTTTTTCAATTTGCTAAAAGTTGTTTTCTGGTAAATAAAAATTGCTTAATCACTCCCTACTAGTTTTTTTTCGTATCGCTACGAAACATTCCCAAGCCTAACTATTGACAAACACCAAGGTCTGCCAAAGGACGGTCAAGAAACTCGAAATTGACGTCACCGGTTCTCATTAAATACATAGACTGATTATTTTGTGAACCCTGTTGAATGTCTATGAACATTACAATCTGTACATCGCTATTGGATTTATAACTTCGCCAAATATCTAAGTTAATGCAAACAATCGCTTATTAGTTATTGGCAAACGTTGTATAGAACGTTTGCCAATAACTCGCTTGAAATACAATCTTGATTCAATAAAGTTTGTCAAAAACCCCTTTATCATTTATTTGTTGTTTTCAGTAGATAAAATTTTGTGATCGCCCGTTGGTTGATAAATAATAATAATTTATATAAGTTAGTAAAAACTCCTTCATAATTTATTTGACATTCAATAGACAACAGACAACAAATTTGAATCATTAATGTATACTTCATTTAAGTATGTCGGTGTGTAATTCAAACAGTGAAATAAATAAATATTTTTATGATAAAATCGAATTTTGTATTAAAAATACTAAAAAAACATTTGCTTTAGTCAATTTTTCTCCATATTAAATTTATCAAAAACCGAACGGGTTTTTGATAAATTTCACATGAACATTTCGCGAAATCGTCTTAAAAAAGGGTACAACATTTTCTCTTCACATATTAATATATATATGTATATATATATTTATATGTGAAGTTATTATGTATATAAATATAACTACATAAATCGTAACTCGTTTTTTTAACTCATGACTCTTTTTTTACTCTCATAGAAAGGTCGTCTGCGTTGGAACTCACTCTCATCTATATCTACCGCCAAATAGCAGTGTTCACATTGCTGTGTTCCGATTTGAAGGGTGAGAGAGGCAGTGAAATTACTAAGTATATATGACACGGTATCTTCAGTTCACAAGGCTGAAGACACGCTTGTGATATGATATGTCATGACACGAGCGTCGTGCACGTGTCGTCGTCGACACGGGCTGCGGTCACGTTTACCATAGGCGGGACGTATGCTTCTTTGCTGAGCTCGACTAATATAAAAACAAATAAAAACATTTCATTTGTTTACATTTAGCTTG
Organism: Heortia vitessoides; assembly: GCA_020976665.1. Lineage (NCBI taxonomy): Eukaryota > Metazoa > Arthropoda > Insecta > Lepidoptera > Crambidae > Heortia > Heortia vitessoides. Next base: position 8,594,106 of record JACJUM010002543.1, read on the forward strand.
TAGTAACACTTTATTATTATCAATACATAAATATCACATGGTTACTATCTAGCTCCAATTTAACTAGATGGGAAAAGTGTTTCAATTGTCTAGGAAATCCATCGATTATATGACTAGTGGATCTAAAAGCCTAGGATCCCAGTGTTTGGTCACTTGATTTGCTACAGTAAATGCTTCTAGTAAATTCTTTTTTAGTTAACCTTAGTTGTAATGAAACTGAGTGGCCTCTTCAACATTCCATTAAAAAACAACTGAAGATCGAAAGAACAGCACAGTGTCTCTCGATATTTACTATACGGATTTGTTTTTATGTAGCCATATGACTGGTAATTTGTTTCTGCGTCATATTAATAAAATAGCAGTACCCCGCGGTTTCACTCGCGTTAAGTTGTAGAACTCATGCCAACTTTACTTCAATTAACTACCTTTTTACCTTGATTTTTGAAAAAAATATTTTACACGTGTTTTAACTAAATTTCATTCGAATTACTTCAAAAACAGCAATGTTTCAAACTAACTAACTTTGCACGACCGTTTTACCCCATTACGGACAGAATTTTCAAAAATCCTTTTCTAGTGTTTCCGTACGTTATAAAAATAAAGTCTGCACAAAATTGTAAGCATAACAATAACAGAAATTTATACCAAAACAACTTATTTTGAAATCTATTGTCTTATATTATCTGTGTATCCGTGAGATTGTAAGGTAAACAGCGCAGAAGTCTTTAAATAAATAATAAAAAAAGATTAATTTATAGTACGATAATGCCATACAATCTGCACAGCTCATCATAAATAACCGCACGCAACGTACTTAGAATTCATCCAGAAAAGATAGACGAAGTCAATAATTAATTTACCTCATTTTTAGACAGACGCCGAAGTCATTATAGGTAAATCATTGAATCAAAATGTGATTCAATGATTTACTGAATATCTCTGATTTATTTCTTCATTCCTCAACGTTAGTGCTGTTTTTACTATTAATTTTATACTGATATTTAAAATAAGATAAAATATGTGTAATTGACTTTTAATAATCGATACTAGAAAATAAAATCATAACTGGCCAATATACCATGCAAAGCACTATACAAGAAATCCGACAAAATCAAGTTCAACTGTCTTTGTTCAATTGCTTTGAGGGCGGTCAGCCCACGTAGCTTACAAGTACATACTACCCCCGGACGTGACTAAGCGCTTACCCGGTTTTGCTTGGCCGCCGGGTAATCCGGCTAAAAGCCGTGCATTCCGGATATTGCCATGTGGGCCGATGATGGCGAATCTAGGGCTCGAGGAAATTGGCGGACTGACTAATGAACGTGTCAATGCGTAGTGACTTTGATAAACTAACAAACGTTAGGTTATTCTTAAATAACCTTCTTTTATGTGGGTGTAAGCTGTTAGCAAAAAGCTTATTTCCTTCAAACTCGTCATAGTTCGTTACTAAAGTAAATACATTATACACAGACGGGAACGTAGCGCTAGAACAACTAGTCAATCCGAATGCAAGGGTTTTAATTAATGATTGTTTGAAGGAAATAGCGCCTAGGCTACTTCGATCCCAGAAAAAAAGGTACTCGCATATTTTTTGCATGATGGTAGGTCAATTAAAAGACAATTCTGACAAATATATATTATATTTCACACGAACGAGGTTACAAGCATTAGGTAGTGTATATTTATGTTAAATTATAACAATGTACCTATTTAATGATTAAACGCAGTGTCTAGTGAAAAATAACTATTGAATTGAAACTAAGATGAAGTTTTTTCTCTGATTTAGTCTGTAAACCCTCATATTGTTATACTATATCGAACAGAAAAAACCGAATAGTACAAAAAACGAAATAAGGCGACCAAATTCCAAACAGCTAATCAAAAATAGTTAATGAGAAGACGTAACTTAATAGCATGCGTACGGTGAGAAAGTAAGTCAATGTGGTTTCGTGTGAAAATACAATAATTCCTAAACACATTAGTGAGTAAGTACCAAATGTGCCAGTTCAGAAATAGACGGACCGACCCGAATTACAGCTTTTAGAAGCCTAGCCCATGGCTGACCGCGCTGCAGTTTTGGGTGTGGCTATAAAAATTACGTTGCGGTATACCTACAGTGAACACAGCATTCGGAGAATGCTGAATTTACATAACATCTTTATTTTTACATTGTGTAGGACCATCATTACTCTATAACATTTATCTTTGTTTATATTCAAAATAATCTTATAGGTTTTTACTACTAGGTAAATAAAATTTGACAGAAACCTAGATGCTTTTTTAGGTTTAGATACCACATTTTTATGGAAATCGCTGTCATGATCGTTTTTTTTATATAATATTTTTGGCATACAATTAAACGGCCCACGTAATTGCGTAATTGTAAGCGCCAACTTAACCTATATAATATAAAATAAAAACCACAGTTATATCAATGGCGCGTCACCAAACTTATGTCACCAGAAAATTCATGGTTTGTTAAACTGGAAACCATCTCTATTGACGATATTTTCTTACTCTCAGAACCTAGGTTTTTTAAACCAACATTTACGCGTCCACTACCTTTTATAAAAACTATTATTTTTATTATACTGCGGTTTATTAAACGATTAATTTGTTTTTTGTTAGACGTTACCAACATTAATGAATGTTAAAAGAAGAATAAATCGCGCCTTAAAACTATTATTAAAAGTAGTTTTTTTGCGTTTCCAGTATTAAATATATACCATTATTAGTAAGATTCTTTAGCGAATACTAATTTAGTGTAGGATTCAATGTTGTTAAGGGTGAGTTCTATTTTGCTCCATTAATAAGATCATAAGTTCACGGCTAAAAGAGTAAATTAAGTAAAGCTTAGCTTCAGTGCACGTGTAGTGGACCAGAGCTACCGTCGGGTGACCTCATTCTGTCTTACAATCTGCCTTATCTAACCCTTGAACTTCAGCAGTAAATCAAAGTGCAATACCAGTGTGAAGTTGTGCAGAAGTAACCATTACGATAATTATTCTAGGTCACGCTCGCACCTTGCTAATCACTGCAAGAGAGCCTCCTTACCTTCATGTTGTTGTTTAACTCATAGGCGACGGCGATGCGATTACCATCAATGTTTGCTTACACCACATTATTATGATTGTTTTATAAAACAAAGTCCTTCGACGCATTTGCCTGTGTCTCTGCTCACGATTAACTCCATAACAAGTGCATGAATGTTCAGGTGGTACATAATTTGAGTACATTGACCAAAACATTAAACTATCTTTGTTGAAGGTGTCAGTAAAAGCCGCCTACGAAAATTCTGTCTTTGAGATATAACAAAATAATTAATGGAATATTTTTCATTAATAGATCTTCAAAAAAAAATCGGCCAATTGGCCACAAATAATGCAGTAATAGCATAGGTAATTCATAAAGTCCATTGTTATCACGCGTAATCAGGCAAAATTTATTACGTCGAATATAAAGAAATTTTTTAACTTGTTTTCTATTTAAAAAAAATATACTTCCTTTAAAACTGTGCAAAGAGTAATGAGTTGATTTTTTGTTTGTTACGATTTACCTTAATAACTGCTCAACCGATCTTATATATTTTTTTCTCTATTAGAAAGCTACATCTTTTCGAAATAATAATAATATAGTCCATATTATATTTTCTGTAACCTGTGCAAAGCCGAGGCGGATTGTTAGTTCAAAATAATTTATAAAAGCAAATCAATTGAACACTCGTGTAAAATACAATATTTTGAAATTATTGAGAACATACTAAGTAACAACAATTTGCAAAACCCTATGTTAATAGGGTTTTGCAAATTGTTCCCTTGTTATTTAAATTAAATTAAATTAAATTAATGTAACATTTAATCCACGTGTATACACGTGTATACGTCTACACTTCCATAATATTTTTAAAATTGCAAATGTAATTTAGAATTCTGTGACGCCTTATAATTTTCTTTAATTTGAATTTTACCTATGCATATATATGCTACAAAATATTAATACTAAGTCTATCTAGCAACAATAAAAGTATATGTGAATTAACGTTATATTGTTACTTTCACTTTACATTTTAAATTAAAGTAGTTTTGACTTAAATTTGTAGATCGATATTATTTTATTATCCATTTATTTTTTGCTTTAATGCAACAATCTTACTGCTCAGGTCATACAGCAAGTAAATATTTATTTTTTATATTTGATGCAAACTAGAAACAATTTTTTTGGGGTCACAAATAGTTGTCTTCTGTGTGGATCGAACCTGCCACTATGTCACCTAATATCTAAATATAGCATCACCATCATCATTTCAGCCATTGGAAATCTGCTACTGGCCTCCCCAAGAAAGGGAAAATTTTGCCCATAATTGCCGCGCTGGGCAAGTGTGTTGACAATCGGATGCTGCTGTCGTACATTTGAGCTGCACTATTTGGATGAATAAACCGCTATCTGTAGGTATTTTTAGAGTCGATTGAGGTACTAAAAAAAAAATTAAAAAAAAAACATAGAAATATATAAAAATATATATAATATAATATATACTCTTAAAATACATAGTAGTACAGGAGAAGGTACTATTCTACTCACTCGGTACCCTGTCGGTACTTCACGGCACCGGCATAATAAAAATTTATAATATTTGATAAAAATAATAATTCCTAATAAAACGCTATCGCTAACATCTTGGACTACTACCTGGAAGGCTTTGCTACTTATCAGCACGAAAGTTTAAAGCGCCGCCAACTTGAAACTGAAATCGTAGCTGATTATTATGGGTAGTAAAATACAGCTTATTTCTTATGCAGATTTTTTATTTATTTCTCTTTACATCTGATACATTGACCTTCACCTTTGGTAGGGGTATCAGACAACAGAGAAATCACAAAAATAATAATTTAACATATTTAACAGGGATAGAAGCAACATAACTATTCATCATATGTGTGTGTTGTCCTGGGTGAGGATAGAACTCACGAATCTTGGTGCATGAGATACGGATACAACTGAATAAAAATCTCTATCATATCATACTATTATTGACGTTGCATGAGAGTGACATGGAGTTTAGTCCTGAACCAATTAGCCGTGGCTTTGCACGGTGCTAGTAAAAATGGTCATTGTGGGCTATTCCTAAGAGATGGATGTCCATCGACGTACCACCATACCAACATCGTGTACTTTTTTTTTATATTTTTATATTTATACTATACTCTAGTATATGATTTTGAGCTAAATTTTCGGGTTCAATTAGCGTTTGCAATGTAATCGCAAAATGTCTAATGTTTATTTACTACATAAAAAAACTTGTAAAATTTCAGTGTTTTTCTGTTTTGTTGTGCATGTATTATCTACATATGTTTATTTACGAAAAATATATCTGACTGACAGACTGATATAACAACGCACAGCCTAAACTATAAGGGTAAGAACCTTGAAATTTAGCACAGGGGTTTCTTTTATAATGTAGTAATTTTTTAAATTAAAATTCATGCCCTAAGAGGAAGCAAAGTAACTCCCTAAGTAAAACAAAAACAGCAACGAGTTGATCATTCAGAAAGCTGTTTACTATTAACTATTTACTCACAAAAAAAAAAGATTTTATGAGTCGTTACGTGACCATGGACAAAACATGGATACATCACTACACTCCAGAGTTGAAGCGGCAGTCATCTAAGTGGCACGCAGCTGGTGAAAGCCGTCCGAAGCGTCCGAAAACGCAGCAGTCAGCTGGCAAAGTCATGGCGTCAGTTTTTTGGGATACGAATGGCTTGATCTTCATTGACTACCTTGAAAAAGGTAAATCGATCAACAGTGATTATTATATTGACTTACTGGTGCGTTTGAAGGAGGAAATCGCTAAAAATCAACCGTACATACAGAGACAAAAAATCCTTTTTCACCAAGACAATGCATTCTGCCACAAGTCGATGAAAACAATGGCAAAATTGAACGAATTGGGCTTTGATCTTCCCCACTCCCCATACTCGCCAGATTTAGCCCCCAGTGACTACCGTCTCTTTGTTGATCTTAAAAAAATGTTCCAGGGAAAAAAGATTTGGCTCAAATGAGTAGGTCATCGCTGAAACTGAAGCTTATTTTGAAGCGAAAGATATTTTTTTATAAACATGGTATTGAAAAATTGGAAAAACGTTGGAACCATTGTATCGCCCTAAAAGGTGATTATGTTGAAAAAAAATTGCAAAAAAAATAATTTGTTTTCGTTTTAGTCTCGGGGCTTATTGGTGTGTGTTATATACTCAGAAAATATAAGATTTGACTTCTATAAGAAGTTTTGTCGGCTTTCATAATTACAGCCATTGAAAGTCCACTGTTGGATATAATTCTCCTCGAGAAAGAGGGAATTTTGACCGTAATTGCCGCGCTGGGCAAGCGAGTTGGCAACCGCAGAGCGTTTGTCGGTTCTGGTACCTTAGTCGCCTCCTACGACACCCGGTACAGAAGGAGGTTCTATTCTACTCTACCGGCACCTTGTCTTGTAAGATTTACTACATTTGATTTCAAAGTAACCTTCTGATAAGTTTATGGGTCGTTTTCGAAATCTTAGGTAGGAACTATTTTCTGGTCGGTGCTTTTATTGTGAATATTGTACTTTTAATTGAAATTAGTTCATTCATCAAACATTAAGCGGTCCAAATAATAAACTATCTGGATACTTAGACTTATCGATTAAATAGCGTTCGGTTAAACGCATTCGCATCGTTAAATTTCAAGTAACCAAGAGTTCTCTACAATTTAAATATTTAGATAACTTACTAGGACGCCAAACTATTTCCATTAAATCTGACCCACATGTAAAGTTTACAGTTTGCAGACTACGAGTGTAGGTTATTTTAGATTGCCTACATGGAACGGAAACTTGCCAGTTTTATCGTCGCGAAGAAAATTATTGCGATATCAAATAAATTAATCTACAGTATAGCGGAATAAGCATATTGCATGTTTGCAAGAAAATGTCAGTAAAATGTATTTTACTGCTTTCTTTCTTATCATTAGTCTGTTGCTGTTATATTCATCAGTGAATCAAGTCATATGTAGTCATTAATGATTTATTATTAAGCAAAAACCCTTATCGTCCCATGACGTTTTTATTGGTGTTGTCAAGAACACTGACTCACAACTTAAAAATCAAAGTTCAAATGAAGTCTGTAGATTATAAAGTATTATATATTCTAATCTGAACTTCCAGTATAATATTAAGTTCTAGTAAATAAATAATCGCGCCTATTTATTAAATAATAAAGTAATAAGATAACTACCAGTTATTGTGTATGTGTGCTTAACATTATTGACATCATACACAAAAATCTTTTTTTTTTGTAATAGCCCGCGTGATAGTAAGCGTCACCGCAGGCTCTTGTCGTCGACGCAAGGATATCACAAGCGCATTGCCTTTGTGACTTAAAGATGGTATGTCACAATACCCAGTAATTTCACTTCCTGTTTCACCCGAAACACAACTGCTTGGACCAATACAGACGACCTTTGTATGAGGTCCTCCTATAGTATATTGAGTATAAACATAATTGTATGCATTTCCTTATTACTAATATAATTAATTAACATGGGAACTGTAATGTTATGATACTTGTTTTTATATAAGGATTTATTTGTGTAGAATTCAAAACCATTCAACAATTCGAGAACATCAACATCTGCAAACCAGTGCTACACACACGAAACACTTTAATTAAACAATTTTATTGTTTAATGGAGCTCAATAAAATGAGCCTGTTTTTGTTATGATGTAAATGATTTTGTCTTTGCGATATCAGTTATTTTTATAATTATCACCAACATCATATTAGCCATTGGAAGTCCACTGCTTGACATAGGTCTCTCCAAGAAAGGAGGATATTTGCCTATAATTGCCGCGCTGGACCAGCGTGTTGGAAATTGTAGAGCGAAGTTTTTGGAGCTCTTTTATAGCGCCTGATCATACTATTTTTTCTTATGCCTTTCTTCTAGCTCTCTTCCCTTTTTTAGCTCTTAATGTCAGTCAGTAAAGATACAAAGTTGTAATTACATTTAGTAACAAATACATCACATTACTAATTATAGTTTCGCATTGATAAATAATGATTCTTTTTAAATTTTTAATCCTACCTTCAGCTGTTTTAAGAATATTTCTTACAAATTATATTTCTAAGTAACAAAAAACCATTATTTTTTGAGTATTTTATTTACACGTATTTGCACGAGGTAGACCTCTTACAAAGATTGTCTGCATTGAAACCTCGCTCTCACCTATTTATACCGCCGAATATCAGTGTTTGCATTGTTGTGTTTCCGTTTGACAAATGAGAAAGGCAGTGATATTGATGGGCATTACCCAGTAATTTTCAAACAAGTATCTTTAAGTTACAAGGTTGACTAGGCACTTGTGATATCCTTGTGATTTTACGAACGTATATAGGCTACAGCGACGCTTACTATCACGTAACTTTATGCTTTTTTATCGACGCAGTGTTGTAAAATAATAAATGAATACCTTTTGTAGGTACCACAAACACCCGTAATTCCTTTATTTAATCGTAATGACCGGAGTAGAATCGTATTTCCCTCTGAATCAGGTGTCGTAAGAGGAACTAGGGTACCAGAACCGACAGATGGCGGTATATCCATCTGAATCAGTGTAACTCAAATGCACAGTGCGGGGATGGGCAGCAGCATTCCTACCGTGAAGGCTGCGCTCTGCGTTTGCCCTTATGCTTGCCCGGTGCGGCAATTATGGGCAAAATTTCCTCTTACTTGGGGAGGCCTATGTCCATCAGTAGACTAACTGAGACTCTAATGGCTGATGTGATGATGATGACGAATTGTACTGACTGAGACTTATAGCAAAATTATGCTGTACTTATATAGTCCGTAATTAATTAGATTTGGCAACAAGTCTACTTTTAAAAATGTATCAGTTAGGTGAATACGTTTTATAGCTATTTTATGAACAGTTTACTGCCAATTTATGATCGTTATTGAACGGTTTGTCGATTCGTCAAAATTTCGTTATTCCCAATTGAGCTTATGATATGATAAAATTAGGTAGTTGTTTGTTTATAAAACTGACCTCGTAAACGTGTAATAAATAAACTGACCACAGTTTGGGCGATTGGGTAAATATTCACTAACTCATAAAGGTATCCAAAAATAAATCATTCTATAAATGCTTTAGGAAAATTGTAGATTTTCGGTTTTAGTAGTAAAAAAGAGATACAAATGCATTTATTGCAATAACTTTTGTTTCGTTTCAAAAGTGTCACTTTAAATAGGTATCAATTTATATAGAATAGGTAACAATCGTTTCCGGTACCTCAGTCGCCTCTTGCTTTACCTGGTACAGGTGAAGCTACTATTTTACTTTGCCGGTACTACATGACATCATCCAAAATCAAATTAGTTTAGTGGATTAACTTGATAATATCCTAAAACAATAATTATTTATAGCGTAAATGAGCTTCAATTCAATTGAGTACTATCTAAGGAAAATGTTTTTTGACGCAGTTGACAATCAGTTGTTTACCTGTTTCAGACCACCGGCATGACTCCGCTGATGTTTGCTGTAAAAGACAACCGGACCTCCTTCGTGGAGCGGCTCATCGAACTAGGTTCCGACGTTGGTGCTAGGAACAATGTGAGTATTCCGTACTTAAACCAACAAAAAAATGTTCTGTAATCAAAGGTTTTCCATATAGTTCACATAAACATTTCTTACTCATTAGTTGCCTTAATCTTTAAGGTACTCGAAGGTTTCTCAATATAACGACAACCAAAAAGCTCGTGCTCAATATTTATGCATCTTATAATATGTAAAATAGCTTTAACTAAAATATTGCAATAAATTAAAGTTATCTGGCAAGTTTACGGTACAATTATATTTAGATTGGGAAAGGATGTTGGAAAACAATTTACATTCGAATGATGCAACTGGGTATATCTACGATACTTACAAATCGTTAATGCCTAAATATTTAACATACAGTTCATTAATCAAACATAAGGGTAAAATTTAATACTTTTTTTGATATGTCATGTAATTTAATCTCATTTTATAGTTGCAGAAAATTAGAAATAGTTTGGTGTTACAATATTTAAGTATAAATTTATTTATTTATTACTTTTCACTTAATATTTGAATCTTATGATGAACCGTATGATTCAAGCAATTTGCTGAAGGGAATGACTCTAAATTTCAAGATAAACGAGCACAGGCTGAGCTGTTTATAATTTTCTTTTGAATCACTGCACTGGGTGAGTTGAATCATCATCACCTTTGGTATTAAGAAAATAATAATGACCAATTTTGGAGCGAACTTCAAATGTGACCAATTCCTTTGTAACACGCAACGTACAGATTATACTCATTACCTTGTATAACTTTTGGTATACTACCAATAAACATAACAAGTTTGATGTGACTAAATAACTTAAAACGATGGGTGATAAAAAAGTCACATTTGTTAATTTTTAAATGACAATTATGCATTAATTTTGTATGTTGTAAGTTTTGGATGAAAAGCATCGTAGATTATACTCATAAAATAAAATTAGATACTGGTCAACTGACCATCGGTCATATCCGATTAAATATTTCAGAAACTTATCATGCCTCATATAAACAAAGACTGTGTATTTTTTCATACAGATTGTATTTACAGTCTTTATTTTACTTCTTTTATCAATTACTAATAACTGTAATAAAACATTTCCCCGCCTCTCTGTTCTGATTTTCTTCGTTAATGAAGGTCTACACACAGCGCACACATAATGCAAGTATAATTAAGGGGATCCATACAAGGGCTTCTTATAAAAACGCTGGGAATGCACGCGATGTTGACCGTAGCGAAACATGCATATTGGTACCTACACTGAATAAGGAAATCTATAAGTACCTACTTAAGAATTTATAGGTTTCAACGGTATCTTGTGGAACGTTGCTCATATTTCAATTACTTAAAATTACTTCCTAAATATAGAGACAGTAGAAAAAAGGACAATCGCCGGAATATCTTTGCAATAATGAAACATCTTTTCATCCAATATAACTCGTTAAATCATTCTGTCTTCGATAAATGTTTGAGGCATTGAATTTGATTAGTGTACATTATCAATTTTGTTATTGTTAATATTTATAAAATAAATTTTTAAACTAGGTAAAACCGTGAGATATATTTAATCTTTGTTAAAAAAATAGGCTAAATGAATTGACGCGACATCTCATACAATGATTGACTTGACTTTGCGGTCATTCATTGTGCTAAATAAAGCAAATATAGTGTTAATACGATTATTTGTTTTCAGGACAACTACAATGTGCTGCACATATCTGCTATGTACGCCCGTGAAGATATAGTCAAGCTTCTACTGTCTAAAAGGGGTGTAGATCCTTTTGCTACTGGAGGGGTAAGATATCACTTATGAATTTATGCAACAGCAGCAGTAATAAGGCAGCACAAGTTTCTATCGAGTTTTGAACGTAATATTAAATAATTTGTTTTATACATTCGTTTATTATTTATAAAAAATATAGAAAAAATATGTAAAATATTTTTATTTTACCTATTTTTGCCATTTTCGTTGTATACTATTTAATTATATAAGAAGAAAACAAAATAATACATAAGAAAAATCCTTATAACTTAGGAAAATATAATTTCTTCTTATATAATCTATGAATCGTGATGTATGCCTGTGTATACATAAAATCAACAGTAAAGTAAATTATTTGAAAGAATCTTTAAAGTACATATTTTTAAAAAAAATAAAAGATAGGATAAGGGATAGTACATGCTTAAAATTGCAATTTAAAAATGTCTAAATCTCTTAAGAGCAATACGACATCGTTTAAACTGTCATCTTTTTTGAGTACAATGTTTAATATATATAAAAAAAAAATTGATTAGGAAATTCTAATGTATACTACAATATACAAGTAAAGCAATATATAAGTTACATGGCTATTCCTAAGTTTCCAGCTCCACAACCAAAATTCTATCAAAATCAGTTCACCGTTAAACCTCAAGCTGAAATCAAGCAGACGGACACACTTTCGAATTTATAACATAAGTATACGCTCATAATACGGCAAGATAAATAAACAAGAACATCAAGCTTCTGTTAATAAAATACTTTTTAACGGCTTTAAAACTCCATTTTAAATGTTTAATAATACTTTTTGGACGGATCGGTTTCCTTGCAACTACTGTTTCCTTGATAGCAAAAAATAAAAATAAATCTAAACATGTGAAGCAATAATAATTTTTGTTTAAAAGCCGTTCACTGTAGTTTTCCTATGGATAGTAAAGGCATGAAAGCAAGTTTATATTTTATTTTATTTTTTAATATGAGAATAAAATTTTGCTGATCGTTTGACATCTGTGCACATAAAATAAACTTATTATAATCAATGTTCTTATTACTATAAATTCATTAATTAAAATAAATTTAATGATTTGATACCTCATATTTTTGCACAGAAATTCTCTAATATATTTACAACAAAAATATTGAAGTAATACAATTTTAACTTGATTCACAGTTCATACACATAATTTTCTATTACTAGGTCGCTGTTTACGTAAAAGAACATCATAAGGTATATAAGAAAAGGTTCTTATAAGTGAAATTGACAAGGTTTAGTATAACTTTGCATTTTATACTTTAGATAAAAGTCCTTGGCCTAATTAGTTTCTATAACTTCACCGAACCATCCGCAGAGTTCTCACTTATTCTCAAGCATTACAGGGGTAACATTTCAAGGGAAAACATACAACACTGTTCAGTTTCAACCAAAAATATGTTTGACATATGTTAGGTGGGAATAGTTAATAAATATATTTTTTTATATTAAAGTTACTGTGAAAGGTGATATACCAAAGTGCAAAATGAGTGATCCAAATCGCGATAATATGCAAAAGTTGCTCAAAGCATTTGAACTGGAAGACGTTATGTTGGTAGGTGATTTCTGCCCACAAATTATAGAAAATATAAACAAAAAAAAATAAAAAATTTAGGAAAAAAGTCAGTCCACCTTTGACCTAATTTTGCTTAATTTTAAAATTGCCATACATTTTATGATGGTATATATAATCAATCCTTAAGAAAATTATTAACAAACTTGCGTGTATATATGGACCTAATAAGATATGAAGAACCTAAAACGATTAATGCGACAACTAATAAAATATTATTGCTTCACTGATTTTCAAACTTGTAACTGTAAAAAATTGCGACTATAAATTAAAACATAAACCAATGGTCCAATTTAAGAAATAAGGTATCTCTCAAATTGACCATATTTTACATTGTATGCAAAAAAATCGATTCAACAGATTAGAAGTTAATCCCAGATAAACACCGTTACACCTAATTTATCTAAGATAATAATTTTATCGCTGAAAAATGTTTTATGTAGGTTATATTGAAAAAAAAATCCTATGATAGCCCCAAACTATTGACCAAAATTTAATTTTAATATTGTCGTTCAGAAACAATTCTTTTAGAACATTTCAATTTGGCTAGATAGTGACTTACCTGTCAACCGCTTGTCTCGTCTGTATAGTGATCTAACTGCCATTACCACCAATTTTTTCCAGCTAATTGTTATTTCCAAATTTTTATCTCTTATATAATCTGTTGATGTCTCATTTAAATTTGCTACATAGATTTTGTAGTATTTTTACTTATTTGTTAACTAAAACTATTTTTCAATTTATGCATGACGTGTTCACAACAGTAAAACAATTAGCCAATAAGTTACTTTATTTTATATTGTATTGTCTAATTGCTGTTACATACGTTGGTAATTCTAAATAAACAAATAAATTATTTTTTATTTTTAAATAATTTTAATTTAAAAATAATTATCGGACAAAAGACTGTTTTAAGAAAATTGCTATTTTATACTAAATAATAATCATTATGGCTATATGATATAACTATATGATAATATGTATGTATATCAATTTGCTATACCTTAAGAGTTGGTGTTTTACATTTTATTCGTTATGTTTCACAGTAAATTACACCAACATACCCTAGAGCATCCAGACGAATTCTTATCTTCAGTTAAACGACCAGAAACCTATAGTTCAACTTTATGCTTTACCAGAGTCGACAACAGACAGCAGTGCATCTGGTAGCTAGCAGACAAACTGGAACAGCCACTAGCATCTTGAGGGCGCTCCTGACAGCAGCTGGGAAAGACATCCGATTAAGGATAGACGGGGTAAGTGCTAAGGGGGTATTAATAATAATACGAATATAGTTACAGACACAATGTTTTTTAATAGTTGGTGATCCGTCTTCTTTTGGTGACGTTTCCATGGTTGGCTTGGGTTAGCGGGCTAGGAAATAACTAGCAATAGTTTCAAGAACCTTTATTTTAATTGATAACTATAATTACAACTTTAAAATCGTCTTCATTATAAAATAACGCTCCACCTTGCACGTGGTCGCATCAACTTGATACGACTTGACGAACGGCACCAACAGTGCACTTGTTTTTGATGCACTAGTGTCGCTTAGTAATTGACAATCGCAAATCGATCATTCGAATTTTGAACACAAGTGAATTTTGGAGCCATTATAGTTTGTTCAAAGTTCAGCGTTAGTCCATTTTCAGAGTTATATCGAGTATACCATATTCTTATTTTTTTTATTTCCCTTGTCTTATAAAAACCACTTAGGATAAAGACCACAAATACCCTAACAAAAACACTCGTATTTTGTTTTGGTTCTGCAAAAAGGGTTGCCAATCATACTTTATACGTCTGCATGTATTGTATAAACCATATTTTGATTCAATCTTTACTAGGCTGACAAATGTCAAAATGCTTTTCTTATGATGCTACTACTAGACTTTTTAATAAGAGATACACGAGAAAAACATAAAACAAATAAACAACTTTTTTTGAGATTTATACAAAACTAACGATTGCCAAGTGTCAAGTTGGACAGTAATTCTAAAAATATCAGTTTGATCTTTATTTCTGCGTCTGATGGCTATAAATTCTACAACTCGATCGTTCTCCAATTTTTTCATCCTTTTTCAAACTTTTTTATACGGGCTGACCCATCAGGCAGATTGAACTGTGGATGAAATGGGTTATATTATTATTTGTTTCTAGTCAAAGACGGGTATAACGTCGATTTCAAGTCGGCTAAATATATTTATTTAATTCAATCTCATACTTCATGCTCGAAACACTCTGATAACGTCAGGGTAAATTCTAGCCCAGTCCACCCACATTCTAACCCACTATTATGATTCTGCTTTATGCTTTTCATTTAAATACGTCAGATTTTTTTTAGTTAAACTAAGGATAATATGAGTAAGTCTTTGTATAATTTACAGCTTAAATCTACGTAGAGGAAAACAACAACTTTTACACCCTAGCCTAGAGGAAATTTTGAAAACATTTCCTGGCACGTAATGATCTAGGGACCTCCCGCGTTAATGGCGAGTGCCGCTACAGCAATAAGAACAGCCTTTCATGTTTTTTAACGTATCACCGGGTCCGAATTCAGATCCGAATTTCAGATGGCATATCAATAGTTCTGCAAATTCTTATTGCACAGTTTTATTTTATGCATCACTAATCAAGTTTGTCTGTCAAAACAGTTGTGTTTATCAAACTCCAATACCAAAGACACCTATTTTAAATAATAAGGTCGTCATCGATTTAACGAGATTGTCTTACACCGAATATTATAGAACATAAGTTCAAATGTAAATGTGAAATGTAAAATGGATCAATATTTTAAAATCGAACGAAGCCTTCAACTCTTCGCGTGAGCCGTTAAAATTTGAACTTTATGACATCGTTCCAGGGATTTTATTCGTTAATATGGTTACGTAGTTGTAAATAGATAGGGATGCAGCGTGGGCACTGCGATCGCGTGCAGCCGCGCCTCTGCCTGGCACCGCCACCCGCCACACCGTCTCAGGAACAACCCCCGAAAACTCACACACCACAACTTGTAAACAAAGTTAACCCCCTATTCCCCCTGAAGCTAACGCTTAGCAATCACCCCCAGTGAAACTATCCAAACTTTTCAACAGATTAACTACGCAACTCTATAAATGACTCGACATCAACGCGCATAATCCACCAAACATTCGTCAAAGTCATATTAATCGAAGCACTAAAAACCCCTCCACCTCAAGCTGAGGAGTGTGAATTCCAGGACATGGCACCATAAGCCGCGAGCACCCCGTACGAATAGAAACTGGCTAATTATCCGTCGAGCTTTACTCGCGAAGTAAACGTCACAACGCGAATTTACAATGCAAATTACTCGCGGAATATTAGTTATAACGTCAGCGCTGAAATTCAAAATTAGTAATTTTAATACAATAAGTCTCAGTCGCTCCTTCGTCACGACTTGAGTAAGGCAGTTTTGCCATGTCCGCCTTAGTCTTTGTGCTAAAGTGACTCCAATGGAGGAACAAGTACGTATTTCACTCGCAAGTGCTATCACAACCGTCGCAGCCTGAAAATTCATAAATTCGTTTCCATCGAAATTCGGTGTGAAGCACGTTATTGAATCGATTTTGCATTTTGTCGAATAGCAAAGGTAAATGGCGTTGCACATAAGTCGACAGTAACGTCTGTGGTGTCACAGCTCGGAAGCTATCGTGCAGTAGCACCCCGCAGCTAGCGTGAGTTGTTTGTGCATAGACACTGCATCGTATAGAGTTCAGTGCGGGTGTGACCTGACGCCGGTTGGGAGAATTGGCTATGTCTGACGGTGGGCGGGACGCACCGCGGAGCGCGAACCTAAATTTTCGTTCATCGGTGCGTAGTCCGCCGGTGAACTTGCAGGCGAAGGATCTGCAGAAGCTCGAGCTCAGCTTCATTGAGTTAAACAAGGAGCGCGCGAAACAGAAGGAATGGAAAAAGCTAATTCGCGACATGGTGTTCCAGAGAGGGAAGATCCCGCTGCTGCTGGCGGTGGAGGCCGGCAACCAAAGCATGGTGCGTGAACTGCTCAGCGCGCAAACAGCCGAACAGTTAAAGGTAAGCACTGTCCCACGAGGTTACAGGTGCATTTCATATGAAGTCGCACAAATTATTCTCCTATTTATTCACCTTATACTCGCATCAAATATAAAGCATAGCTTTTTAAATTAAGAATCGGTGTTTGTCTGTGGTTTTTATTTAAAATACCTAAATGTAATACAAATACTGATCAGGTTTGTCTATTTTCAAAACTTCCCATTTGTTAATCATCATAATGTACTGAACGTGTATGGGGCAGGCCTCCACACCGGCCGGGGACACGGCACTGCACCTAGCAGCCCGCCGGCGAGATGTGGACATGGCCAGGATCCTGGTAGACTACGGCGCCGCGGTTGACGCAGTAAACGGCTCCGGACAGACCTCGCTACACATAGCTGCTGCGGAGGGTGACGAGCCTCTTGTAAAATACTTCTACGGTGTCAGAGCCAACGCTGCTATAGCTGACAATGAAGGTAACTTAGTACATCTTTATCTTAGTAATCAAATACTACAACTTAAACACTTTTTAGAACGCAATTAATTAGCTAATTTTGAGACGCTACGTATCCAACGTAGCGGTTGGTTACATAGAATGTACGTTGTACGATACGATGGTGAACATAGTTGGGAATTGGTCAATTAGATAGGTCTTTACTCTTTTCAGATCGTACCCCAATGCACTTGGCGGCGGAGAATGGGCATGCTGCTATTATCGAACTTCTGGCAGACAAGTTTAAAGCATCCATTTTTGAACGGACCAAGGATGGCAGCACTCTGATGCACATCGCCTCCCTGAATGGTCACGCAGACTGTGCCATGATGTTGTTCAAGAAAGGCGTCTACCTCCACATGCCTAACAAGGTATTTTTTTTTTTCTATACGACAAAACATACATTTACAGGTGAAGAATAAAATTAATCTGTCAATTTAATTTGCTGTACAATAATATTGACACATTTTCAATTTCCTTCACCATAAGGATTGAACTCTATTTTTTTTACACAACCTCTTATATTTTGTGTTTTTGGATTTTAAATATGGTGAAAAAGCAGCGTCTTATTTATACATCCATTGCACCATACAAAACTAACTCACATATCATTTATTTTTACTATTTGTTTATAACTGACCTCAATTCGCCGAGTAGGTAATAGACCTCACGAGCCTATACACATAAGGGTAGCAAGTAAAAGGTGTCAAGGTCAAATTAGCGGATTTCTTTACATGTGTTACAAGACTTATAAACATACTATAGGCATACGACTATTCGTCCTTCTCTACATATAAAAAGGCCGGCTCACCGCGAAGACCTTGAAACAAGGGAAATGAAATCACATTTTTATGACACCCTAATGTAGAGTTATTGTGACTAAAACAGAGTTACACAGCACGTTACCCGGCGGAAAATGTTAGCAATAGAATAAATTACGATAAACATTAGTCAGCATTAAAATAGTTATAAATTAATGTGCCTGCCTAATTTTTGTTTAGTTTACGACTTTTAACATCGCATCACCTTGTTTTAATTAGCTCATGCTATAATCTATTTTTAATACGATATATGCTAGTAAACATGTAAAATAGGTAAAAAAAATGTGTCGATTACTTAACATATATGCATGATATATATAATACTTTTTATTAAGTAAAGATATCTCAAACAAAAAAGTATTCTAGTCATATATATTGTTTAC
>JACJUM010002543.1:8612821-8710246 GCA_020976665.1 Heortia vitessoides
ACTTTCATTCTAAGAACATACTGACTGAGGAGCTATAGTTATTTAAAAGCAAAATCCCTCTTTTTGTTTGCAGGTGATAAATGCGCGCTTATGTTGCTGAAGTCTGGTGCAGGACCCAACAAGGCCACGGAAGACGGCATGACACCGGTGCACGTAGCTGCTAAGTTTGGCAACCTCGCCACACTCGTGCTGCTGCTCGAAGACGGTGGCGACCCCTTGAGGAAGACCAAGGTATAGAATAATCCTATTAAACATAGTGTAAGAACTTGTCATAAGTAAGACAGTACTTCAAATAATTGTTTAAAATAATAATGTTTGCACTTGT
This sequence comes from Heortia vitessoides, assembly GCA_020976665.1. Classification (NCBI taxonomy): domain Eukaryota; kingdom Metazoa; phylum Arthropoda; class Insecta; order Lepidoptera; family Crambidae; genus Heortia; species Heortia vitessoides. Next base: position 8,613,147 of record JACJUM010002543.1, read on the forward strand.
GCCTATTTGAGATAAATAGATACAAAATGTAAAATCTTTGTGCATTATTAAATAATTTTTCAGAGTGGTGAAACACCGCTCCACATGGCGTGCAGGAGCTGTAAACCTGACGTGGTGCAACATCTAATAGAATTCGTCAAAGACCATAAGGGCGAAAGTGTTGCGATATCGTACATCGATGCTGTGGACGACGATGGCGCCAGCGCCTTGCATTACGCTTGCAAGATCACCAAGGAAGAAGTCAAGATAGCCTCTGCCGATAGAGAGGTTGTGAAATGTCTAATAGAAAATGGAGCTGATGTAACTTTAACGACAAAACACAACCACGAAACAGCATTCCACTTTTGTGCTATTGCCGGAAATAATGACGTCATGACTGAGATGATCACTCACATATCGACAGCAGACGTAGGTCGGGCACTAAACAAGCAAAACAATATTGGATGGACGCCTCTTCTAATAGCGTGCCACAGAGGGCATATGGAATTAGTAAACACGCTACTCAACAACCACGCCAGGGTAGACGTATTTGATGTAGAAGGCCGATCAGCGCTACATTTAGCTGCAGAACATGGTTATCTTCAAGTTTGCGATGCACTTTTAACCAACAAGGCTTTTATAAACTCCAAAGCAAGAAATGGTAGAACAGCGCTTCATTTAGCGGCAATGAATGGTTACGCACATTTAGTAAAGTTTTTAATAAGAGATCATAATGCAATGATTGATGTGCTGACGTTAAAAAAGCAGACCCCTTTACATTTAGCAGCGGCAAGTGGACAGATCGAAGTCTGTAAGCTTCTGTTAGAACTAGGGGCTAATATTGACGCTACGGATGAGTTAGGCCAAAAACCGATACACGCTGCAGCACAAAACAATTACTCTGAAGTAGTGCAACTGTTTCTTCAGCAGCATCCTAATTTGGTAATGGCGACAACGAGAGATGGAAACACGTGTGCTCATATAGCAGCTATTCAGGGTTCAGTGAAAGTGATAGAGGAGTTGATGAAATTTGATAGAACTGGTGTAATATCAGCGCGTAACAAGTTAAACGATTCGACTCCTTTACAATTGGCCGCCGAAGGTGGACATGCAGATGTTGTGAAAGTGTTAGTTAGAGCTGGTGCTTCTTGTACGGACGAGAATAGGGCAGGTTTAACAGCTGTCCACTTAGCGGCTGAACATGGACATACAAATGTGCTCGATGTAATGCGGTCGACGAATACTTTGAGGATATCAAGTAAAAAGCTAGGACTGACACCGCTACACATAGCCGCTTATTATGGGCAAGCAGGTTTGTTTACAAATTTCAACAGTTTAAAATAAGTTGGCATATGTAGTTCTAGTTATTTTTAAACATTACGATACAATTTTTTTCGACTTGAGTCATAAACAAATATCTGCAGACAACAATTCATATTTACAGAAACTGTAAGAGAATTGCTGTCGTACTTACCGGGGACTGTTAAGTCGGAACCTCCTACGGGAGTGTCACTGGTCCCGGTACTAGGTTCGGAGTCCGGTCTTACGCCGCTTCACTTAGCTGCCTATAACGGGAATGAAAACGTCGTACGTTTGCTGCTCAATTCCGCTGGAGTACAAGTTGACGCTGCCTCAACTGAAAATGTAAGTATAGCCGACAGTGTAATTTACGGCCTATACTAGTTTTCTTAATTAAAAAAGACAGGATTAAAATTAAAATTGTAATTTTCAGGGATTTAATCCTTTACACCTGGCTTGTTTCGGAGGGCATATGTCGATAGTAGGGCTGCTCTTAAGTAGATCTGCTGAATTACTCCAAAGCACTGACAGACACGGCAAGACAGGCCTCCACATAGCCTCCACACATGGCCATTACCAAATGGTAGAAGTGTTGTTGGGGCAAGGAGCAGAAATCAATGCCACTGACAAAAATGGATGGACTCCGCTTCACTGTGCAGCCAAAGCGGGACATTTGAATGTTGTCAAGCTTCTGTGTGAATCCGGAGGTTCACCCAAAAGTGAAACGAATTTAAACTGCGCACCCATCTGGTTTGCAGCTTCGGAAAACCACAACGATGTCCTCGAGTACCTCCTCCATAAAGAGCATGACACTCAATCTCTTATGGATGATAAGCGATTCGTTTACAATCTTATGGTTTGTTCAAAAAACCATAACAATATTCCCATTGAGGAATTCGTTTTAGTTTCACCAGCGCCCGTTGACACCGCCGCTAAATTGTCTAATATTTATATCAATTTATCTACTAAGGTAAGGTGACATAATTCGTGTGACTATTTGTAAGGCAAACAGTATCTGTATTCAATACGTGATGTGCTCCTAAACAGGAAAAGGAGCGTGCCAAAGACCTTATAGCGGCGGGAAAACAATGTGAAGCGATGGCCACTGAACTGCTGGCATTGGCCGCCGGCGCAGACTCGGCAGGACACATCCTGACGGCCACCGACAATAGGAATATAGAGTTCTTGGACGTACTCATAGAGAATGAACAAAAAGAAGTCATAGCACACACAGTCGTACAGAGATATCTTCAGGTAAAAACTAGGTAACTTCACCTACTACGATGATGTTCAGCGAAAGTTATTACTAAAATGCTCAATAAATTTTATTCGTTTTAGGAACTCTGGAGAGGGAGCCTCAAGTGGACTGGCATCAAAATTATGTTCCTTTTTTTCACATTTATAATTTGTCCACCGGTGTGGCTGGTGTTTTCTCTTCCACTAGGCCATAAATATAATAAAATTCCTATAATTAAGTTCATGTCGTACTTGACTGCCCACATTTACCTTATGGTGCTTCTATCACTGGTAGCAATAACGCCTATTTATAATTCAATATTTAGGATTAGTTTAGTGCCTAAATGGTACGAGTGGATGTTGCTCATCTCCTTGAGCGGTCTTCTACTGTTTGAACTCACGAACCCTAGTGACAAGTCTGGTCTAGGATGGATCAAAATTGCAGTATTATTATTTGGTATGATTGGCGTGGCGACGCACGTTGTAGGTTGGATATTTGTACAACAGAAATACTGGCCTACTTTAATGTACTGCAGAAATCAATGCTTTGCTTTATCCTTTTTGTTAGCCTGTGTTCAGATTTTAGACTTTTTATCTTTCCACCACTTATTTGGTCCCTGGGCGATAATCATAGGTGATCTCATGAAAGATCTAGGAAGGTTCCTAGCTGTATTAGCGATATTTGTTTTCGGTTTCTCGATGCACATTGTAGCCCTGAACCAACCATTTAGAAATCTTAATAAACCAGAAGATGAAAGGTATGCGAGACAAACGAGGAAAAAACTTTTCTCCGACGGTAAGAATTTTTCTACGTCATTCACCATAACTATCATCACACATCATTTATATGTTACCTTAATAATTGTCATGAAAAAATATTACATAGACACATTGCCTACATTGTCATTACGTTATTAGCAATAAATCGTATTGTTGTTGTACAATAGAAATTCCACGAACGAAACGTCAAACATATGAATCACAGTGGGCGAACACTCTCCCTGGGGAATCTTACAGGAGAAAACAGCAACAGGGAGGACGTAAGTCCGCCTTAGAGGAGGAGAAGCTGACTATAAATATTTTAATGTTCATATTATTGTCACACATACGATGATCGCATTACATCTCGATGGTGCTTGTTTTTTTTAAATGATCCATGCATCTGCTTGCGGCTTGTTGAATGTTTCTTACCTCGAGAATGTTACCATCGTTGAATTTTTAAGTGTTTAGATGATTTGCTAAAGGACACATGGAATGTGTTAGGGTATTCTGTAATATACAATACAAACTTGTGCATTGCAACTATTTATCATTTTGTTTTTAGATAACTATCATATATGAAGGTGTTGAATTTTCGTGTTTATTAGTGATTTTAATAAAATACACAATGCATTTTCTGCTTCACAACTAAACGGCGCTTTAACAGGGTCTGTGTTCCAGATTTGGATGTTGACACAGAACATGCATTGCGCGTCACAATACTAGTTTTAGTGGAATGAGTGGCCGACCTCACCGCATTCGATGGAGCAATATGATTTGCGCATGTGGCTGCTTATGTCCCGCGATTGTCACGCCGGTGTCTTGAGGTACCACTTTGATTAAGGATGTTTGGCTGTTTGTCTTCTTTGTGGCGCTCTTGCGCTCACGCTGTCGGTGTCTTCATAGTTGAAGTAGAGACGGGACTGATTGATACTGCTTCACAAGACAATTTAAATAATAATAAAAAAAATATTTACATTCAAATTCAAAAGAACATTCCAAAATACGAAACGGTCAAAACTAATCTTTGTTTAAGAATGAAGTATCAACCTATCCCTAACATATCTTCAGCTTAGCTGAATTGTGTAGACTTAGTGAAAACTGTGTGTAGGGGCAGATTCATGCGTATCGATGACGATCGGATTTAAACTTTCAGTTTTCACCTCAAAAATCAATATGTTGCGATGTTTCACCGAGTATCAACCTACCCCTACCCTGTTCCGTGACGTGTAGCTTCACAAAGAACCTGGTCCATTCTGGTTGTTGTCTTCTAGCGTCGTTGTCAGCGTTCGAGACGATCGAGAGATTGTTCTTCGCCCTTTTCGGCCAGCTGACGTTGTCAGACCTGAACTACGTGTCGAGCCTGAGGCCGTCGTGGACGCAGAACCTATTCAAGTTCGTCTTCGGCGGCTACTTGCTGATGTCGGTCGTGGTGCTCATAACGCTCCTCATTGCGATGATGTCGGACACTTACCAGCGCATACAGGTAACTACGTGTACACAACGCCCCTGTTTTTGTTCACAGTGACAATGAACCCGCTAACCTCATTCGAGTTACTGTTCTTCGCGGTGTTCGGGCAGACTACCACGGACAACACGCGGGTCCACCGGCCGGACAGCAACATGCAGCCTGTGTGGACCAATACATTATTCAAAATCGTATTCGGCATCTACATGTTGGTGTCCGTGGTGGTTCTGATCAATCTCCTAATTGCTATGATGTCAGACACGTACCAGAGGATCCAGGTAACGCGGCGACCGTAGTGCGCCTGTTGTACGCTGTCTGCAATAACAATCACACGGCTTTGAATAAATAAACAATGTTATAATAAATAATGGTTTTGTACCAAATATTGCGTCACGTACATAACTTTAATAAATAATATGAATAAACAATTTTTCACACACTTAAACAGCAATTTGTATTAAAATACAAGTATTGGTGATACAAATTGCTCTAATAGTTTCAAAACACTGCTTCTTATATTTGGCAAATCTAAATATAAACAAAATGTAAACCTAAATCGTATTAATGGAACCTTAAAGGTGAAAATAAACCTGGCAATATATTATTTTTGCTTTAACGTCTACAACAATAAAACATTGATCTATAAAGATGACTTGACTCTTGACTTTAAAAAATATATGTTTTATAAATCGGTTCACGACTATAAGAAGTAATTGTTTGATCAATGTCAAAAACGCTAAACTTTGATCATACTCTCGAATTTAATCTAACAAACGCTGGGTTTATCTTCGCATTTGCGTTAACTGGGGTCACTCCTAAAAAGCATTTTATCTCTCTAAGAGCTCCTGCACTATAAATCCAATTTTAGCATTATCTAACTCCTAAATATATAGTACCACTAGAGGTAGGTTATATGGTAATAGAAAAACTGACCTTAACATTTTGTTTATTCCGTAGCTCAATTCGTTTATTGAGGTCAAACAAAATATTATTTAGTCTTTACATCTCATGTTAATTCCAGGCACAATCAGATATAGAATGGAAATATGGGTTGTCTAAGTTGATCCGGAATATGCATCGCACGAATACAGCCCCGTCGCCTCTCAACCTGGTCACCACTTGGCTCATGTGGCTTATTGCCAGGTGTAAGGTAAGGGCAAACATTAATAACAGACCGTACAGAACGTACTTATTTGCTTTCTCATATTGTTAGTATTGGAAAAATAGAGTGGAATAGATTAATTATAAACGAGTTTTTATACAATATAATATACAATGCTCAATATAGATATAGAGGAATTCTAACCAAATTATCTATTCTGCAATGTTAAATGTTATGCAATAGGAGCGCATGAGCAAAAAGAAGAGACCAAGCTTGGTGCACATGATCGGGCTGCAGCGGCAAGACCAGATGAGCGCGCGGTCTAAGGCGGGCGCGAAATGGCTTTCCAAAGTGAAGCGAGGGCAGGTCGTTCCAAAAGGTAAATTTATGTATTCTTTATAACATCACATAATTCCCATGAATAAAAAATAATATGTATACCTAGGACAAATAGTCCAATAAGGTAACTTCAAGAAAACTTCAAGAAAGAGGTCAATCGCTGAATCCAACTCGGCTGGGCAGCGTTCGGAAACCTGCGAAACATTATGGCACATATGGCACCAAAACGTGGTCTCTTACCAATGGCCTTCTGAATTAGCTCAAGGTTGTTTAACGAGCTATGGAGAGAGCAAAGCTCTGAGCCTCTTTGCTCGATCGAGTCAGGAATGAGGAGATTCGTTACAGAACCAAAGTTATCGACATTTCCCAGCGGATTAATAAGTTGAAGCGCAAGCGCAGCGTAAGGCGTCCACATCCGTAAAAAGGGCTGTGCTTTTTCTCTGATCGCGATCTGATTAAAACCGCAAGTTCGTACTAGACACAGGCCTCATACAGCCAGTCCTATTAGAAATTACTTGGGGTGGCCTATGTCCAGCAGCGGACGTCTTCTGGCTGATATGATGATGATGAAATAATATGACGTGAATATAAAATTCTTAATGTGTGTACAATAACGCCTTTAAAAATAGTAAACCTTGCCTGGACAATATACTTTATTTTTTAAACGGCCTAGACAAATTGCTTTTTCTATGTTTTCTCTTTTATATTTACTTCCTATATATAAAAGGGTTTTAATCGTATTAATATACATAATCGTATTAATCGTATACATATTATATGCCAAACAGTAATAACGTAAGCGAACTTTAAATTATTATATTATTCACAGATTCAACTCGACTATCCGTAGTCCACCTCAGTCCACTAGGCTCGCAAATGAGCTTCAATAACATGACCAGGATAGAGAACGTCGTGGACTGGGAAGTGATCGCCAAGAAGTACAGGGCTTTGATGAGGGACGAGCCCGAAGAGCCCATAGCGAAGGACAGTGAGGCCGACACGGCTGATGATGTGTCGGAAATAGTACCGAATAATGTGTCAGCGGCACCACCTTGAACTGACCTTCAATGAAGATATGGAAACTATTTTGAAGATACTCATAGCATATATTTACTTTGCTGTACACTGTTCAGTGTACCTGAAAGCTAGTGTCATGGTCTACGTCAACGTTTCTTCCAGTGGTGAGATATTTAAGACTAGGTTCGTGAATAAGAGTACAGAGTATTTGTAGTCATCTTTTTTTCACAAATTTAATTGTGATTTCTCTAATAGAAGTTAATACTAATAATATTGTTTATAACTTTTTGTTCATAAACAAGCAAATTTATTTGAAAGTTCACAGTGAAGGAAATGTGTTCAGGCGAATACTTGAACTATACCATCAGTAAAAATGTTCTATTTCTTTTCTGTTTTTTACACTAGTCTATATTTTCATTTTGCCTAATCTTGTAGATTAAAATAAATTGTAAATAGTACTCACGCTATGACCATAGATTATATACATACAATTAATTCATAAACGATAAACTCAGAATAAAGAAAAGATTAGGGTCATTGAAAAATATAAGCCAAATATTAAATTTGTTCTTGATTATTTATACTTCATGACTAACATTGACGGGCATTAGAATGATAATAAACCACGGACAGATTAATTAAGTACTTTTACATAAATAAATAGGTACTAAACGTAATGTTAATAAGAATACTTCTCGACTTCTTAAACTTACTTATAAGTGGCTGAGTGGATCAGACGTCTGATATAAACAACATTCTGTTTATTTTTTGCATATCATTAATTTGTTTAAATACTGTCTACGAATAAAATATATACGAATGCAAATTTAGCGTGGTAAATATTATCTTAGAATATAATGTAAATAAATACTATTATCGTCAAGACATGGTTGTATTATGTTACGATGCTATTTTTATAACAATACCGTTTGCAATAAAAGTATTTACGTTTCTATTAAAAACACATGTGTAGCATAAGTTATCAAAGAGCATTCTAGGTTTATTTTTAAAAACAAGAAAAGTCCCAACTCACAAATTATAAAATAGTTCATTGTATAAAAATATAATTATGTACATATTTGCTAAATCATATACCTAAACGTTATCAATTTGAGTTCTTTTTCTACATAAATTTAATTCCAGTAAGTGTCGATCTAGTATAAAGCTATATAAAGTTTGTCTTTCCAATTTATAAACTCTTCCATTAAGATTTTCTATTAAAAAATGAAATAATAATTAAGCTTTTTAAAATTAAATCATAGATATTAGACCTTAAGTTCCACAACATTAACAATGCAATATTCTCCAGTAAACGGGAAACAATACACCCCGAATTTTAATTGTAATTGTAAAGGTCTAGTAAAGGAGTTTTGTATACTAAACACCTTATTTAAATTTTAAATATATCTGACGCAAACAAATGAATATTTTATAGGGCGCACCATTGCCTGAATATCAAAAAAACAATTATCATATAAATGCTTGATCTGCGTATATCGGCTCCTAGTCTTTTAATTTTATTCTCCAACATGTACAAGATATCTTTCCATTTCTTTTAATATTTATGTTGCCATAAAATTGATTTACTTCTGTATATATTGTTTACTGTTTTACAAAAATGATTTAATTTTTTTTCCATAAGTTAGCGAGACGTTTTTTATAAGTAACATTTTTCTATTTTACTCATTTTTTCATTCTTGTACCATAACTAACTTTACACAAATCGTTAACGTTTTTATTAGTAGACTACTATATAAATATAATGTGCCTTCGCCGTTGATCGGATAGGCATAAGCGAAGTACAATAGTGAAATAATAATAATATATTTTTTCCATTATAGTGTTTAGTCAACATAATTTTGTTATTAATATTTTTGTAAATAAATGTGTTGTGCATTTGTGTATACAGTGGTATTATTTATATTAACCAAAATAAAGATCTGGTTACATTTGTATAGCTTACAATACAGTTCGTTTCTTCTGTACGGTTTTTTCACTGTAAGTATTTGTTCTTTAAGACGACTTGCCGTACCCACACGCTGGATTAGCACAAAGAAATATTAGCAAAAGATGACTTGGCGAGGGCCAAGTCACCTTACTATCTGTCTTGTTCAATAAGTCCTAGGTAAACCACAGAGTTATAAACTATAAGACACCGACGTAGCTCCGACCTCCCTTCACTACTCCTCCCTGCGGGCGCGAGCGTAGCTAAACGCGCGATCGCGGCCGCGGGGCACGCAGGGCAAATATGGGCATCAGGCCTCTCATCTATGATTGGCCCCGCCCTTTTTTTCGGTGGCGCTGTAATTGACGTCTCAGTAGTTCAGCAACAGGTTGGTCCGAAAAAAAATAAAGAAATGGGCAAGCCTAGAAGTAATAACCGATTAGACTGATTAGAATTGTCCGCCACCCAGTAGTAGTTCTTTGCCAAGTGTCATAAAAGGCGACTGACGTATCGGAACCAACTGAAGACGGTAAATGGACCCGAAATAGCATTGTTAGTTAAATGAGAACGCAACCAGTAAAATTTGTTTTGTTGCTTTTAGTGCGAGCCATCTTGCATGTCAGAATGACAACTTTGTTTTCTTCCTTCCACGTTTTTTTTCTGTACCGGTGACATAGCAAATAAATACGTTCGTGCATTTTACACAGCAAGACAGTAATATTAATTACTTTTTCCACTTTAATATCATCAAGTATAACTCAAATTCAACAGGGCAGGCATGGGTAGCATTCTTCGTAGAAGCTAAAAGTTCTGCCTGCTTATCGGGGCAAAAATGTCAAGCAGAAGACGGCTACGGTTGCTATGAGTACGGTGACACGGTGTCTGGTATTATGCAAAGTAATTAAAAACAAATGTTTGTTTAATTTAACAGATGCATAAATAAATAATATTGAGACCTATAAGTACTGAAACCACGACTGAAGATGCCATAAAAGAAGTGGCAGTGCACGAAACGACTGTAAGCAAATTGATTCCATCAGTTCAAACAATCTACAGAAATGTTGATTAATAACCTGGTGAAGAATGTGTTGAACACAACATACGCTATATTAGGTTGGTACTTTAAATTTGTTACAACATTCTCCTCGCAACCTTCCCTATAAAAAATAAAGTAGACATACTGTCATCCCGGCAACGATAACAAATTTTGATGTCGCCATTTGTAACAGTGTCAAATATGCAACAATAAAAATTTTCAAATACTCCAAAATCATACATTCATGCTTTTTCGGAATTCACGTGCTAAATGTGTAAAATAGGGGATAAAGGTTTCTTTGATAGATATAAAAATAAATTTATTCAAAAAACATTAAAATAGTAGTATCTAAACTTATTATACTATTTTACATTTTTTTAATAACACATAAATAAAAAAAATATTTTTTTTTAAATACCCGTGCAAAGCCGGGGCGGTCCGCTGGTAAGGCTTTAAAAAGGAGTGAAGTATGGCTCTAGATCGTGAGTTATATATTAACGTATTAAAACGATCATAAAAAGATGTGACGGGTATAAAAAGATAAGTGATAAAAATTAATATTGTAATATAATATTAAACCAGCTTTTTTTCTTCGAGTTCATCTTTTGACGTTAACTTCATTAAATATCGCATTCAGATACGTTCCCAAAGATTCAAGTTAACCAAAATTCAAATCGGCTCTCTAGGTAATCCATAAAAGTATAAATGATCAATGTATAGAGTCACTTGCACATTCACGATAGCTTAAACCTTAGTATATAGCTACGTGATCCCGGAAAAATACCTAGGAGGCGTAGATATATCTATAAACAATTCAGAATACTCCCTTGCTATGAGTGCTTGCTATGTTCTTCTGAATGTTGGCTAGTTATCAGGAGAAATAAGTAACAAAATAAAGCTTTAAAGTTTTTATAAATCATTAATAGTTCATATAGTTTCATAACAATAATTCACCCTGCACAGGAATAGCTCATTTGACAACATCAGCTACAATCCGGTGCTACAATACGTAAGTGTGAACAATTTCGCTTTAGTAATCCATCCTTCATTCAAGAGAAAATATACTTTCATACAATTTATTTATTTATTGATATTCGGAGACACTTCAAACTGGGCCTTTGGTTCTGCTTAATAAAATAACCATGATTTTAGTGAAGTGAGTACTTCTAAAAAATATTAGTCTTGGTTTTGGTGTTACTGAGCGATCATCATCATCATGGAGAGCGCAATTTTGCGACAAGAATGCTGCTGCCCATTCTCACCCTGTAGTATTTGAGCTAAGCTTTTTCAGACGGATATACTGCCGTCTGTCGGATCCGATACCTTAGTCGCCTCTTACGACACCTAGTACAGAGCGAGGTACTGTTCTACTTCGCCGGTACCCAACGACTATATCGCTAGTCTATTTGTGTGCGGTATTGTGATACACCTTCTGAAACGTAGCTCAAATCCAACAGGGTGAATCGTCATCATCATAACAGTTATTAGAAGTCCACTACAGGACAAAGGCCTCCCGAAATAAGAAATTTCGCCCATAATTGCCGCGCTAAGCAAGCATGTTGGCAATCGTAGAGTGCAGCTTTCACAGAAGGGATGCTGCTGCCTATCCCCACCCTATACGTTTATACTGATTCAGATGGATATACCGCCATCTGTCGGTACTGGTATCTTAGTCGCTTATTACGATACCTGATACAAAGAGAGGTACTATTCTACTTACAGTACCTCACGGCATGGATAATTAACTATCAATTACTTTTCAGATCTGTCACAGATTATTCAGAAGTTCCAGTTGAGGTTCCAGATGATTTAGTAAAGTCAGGCAATCCATGCCTTGATAATACTAAAAACGTCAGCCTCCTAATTTACGGATACATATTCACGCTGAATAGCTCGTTTGTACATGATGTGGTGCAAACTATGCTACTGCGGAACACCACGAAAGTACTGCTACTCAATTGGGAGAAAGAAGCTAGTAATGGAGGGTTTAGCAATGAATTAGGATACGCGATATACGCAGTGCCTAATGCTGTTAAAGTTAGTCTGAACTCCTATTTTTACACTAGATGATATAGATGATATATAAACGCTCAATTTTGTACGGATTTTATATTTTTGATACCTTTTAACGACAAAGTAACTTCAAAATGACTTTGAATAATAAAATGGCATTGCCTTTCTCTCTCTCTGGTATCTCAACCTCTGGTAAACTCAATATTTTAACATATTTTTAACATATCACAGTCCAAAAGCTTGTATAATAGATACAAGTTTTATCTTAATTTCTCCATGTCACCTATTCACAAGTCTCTAAAACAACACAACAAGGCTTCAAACCTGGCCCTGTATTTTAACTATTAGGATTATAATTAAAATCCAGGACAACTCTATGCCGTTTAAGAAGGAAACTGTTTTTCTGTAACTCGTGATTGAGGGGACCTATGGCGCAGATGTTAGTGATTCTATCTTACACGTCAAGGGTCGTGGATTTGATCCCCACCCAGGACAAATATTTGTAAGAAGATATTTGTGTTTTTTTCCATGTCTGGCTGTTTAAATATCTATTGTTTGATGTCCGTAATACAAGTGCATTCAGCGACTTACTTCAGAGTTAGATCAATGTATGACATGTTTTGTTTGATTATTATAAAAAAAATCTAGAGCGAAATGGTTATTTTCCAGATAGGAAAACTCCTTGGAAAGGCGCTTGCCAGGCTGGTGAGTCTTGGAGTGAATGTGCTAATCCATGTCATTGCGCATTCATTGGGAGCACAACTGGCTGGTTATGCTGGCAGGGAGGCTCAAGCAAATGGATATACTATTCCCAAGTATGTATTTTTCATGAATTAACGGAGTTTGTCACTATAATAATACTACACGTAGACCTTATTAAAGGGTCACCTGCCTCTTAGTCCTCACTTATTTCTACCGCCAAGAAACAGATTTCGCAATGCTGTGTTCCGGTTTGAGCGGTGACAGACAGTGAAGTTACTGGGTAATGTGACATAATATTTTCAAATGACAAAGTAGGCAACGCCATAGTGACCTCCTTGGAATAATACGATCGTCCTTAGGCTGCGATTACCCTTGCTATAACGTGGATAAAAAGACCATATTTTTTCACAAAACTTATGCGGTAAATTTCGCTGTGACATTTACCCGAAAAGAAAATGAAATTACTAGGTAAACTGAGACAGTATCCCCAGGTCACAAGATTATGATTAACAATGCGCAAATGTTATCCCTGCGTTGACACGACGTCTCTGGTAACCCTGACTGAGAAGTTAGCATAAGCTGATAGTATCCTCGATTGTCCAAGTTGATAATATAACAATATAAAATGTCGTATTTTTGTCATTGTTATCATTTAGAGGGCAAGACCAAAACCGTTTGATACGGTTTTAAATGCGTTGAGAATTTAACCATTTAATTAATGTCGCTCACACCAATGAAAAACATAATGTTTAGTGGTAGTTTAATCAGTAATAGTAAATGACTATCAATAAAATAGAAGACCTTCTGCCCTTATACGTGTCATTATAGCGACTGACACGTAATTAAATCTAGATAATAAAGTATTATCAACTCATTAACAGAAAAGTAAAGATGATTAGTCATTAACAGAAACCCCACTTGACCTACAATCACCATGAAAATTTGTGCAGCTGTATGGTATGTTTGTTATTCCTTGACACCAGAATGGCTGAATAGACTTGAACGACTTAGTACAAATTTTGTTTGTAAACTAAAGGTAATCTGAAAGAAACAAATGGTTTTGTTTTCACAAAAAAACACGTCCTTTTTCCCTGTGCAGCTTAGTAGAGAATTTCAATTTGAAAACCTTTAAAAAAATTCATGCAGCATTGGTATGCATCTGCATTTATACACATGAATATCCAATGAAAGAAATAGTCTCTTTAAATACCACATTTAGATTACTTTTACTACTTAGTTACTATTCAGAAAACGTCGACAAGTAACAACCAAGGTAAGGTCAGCTAAATAACCGTGATTTATCTCGTCACTGTGATTACGAACCTTACTAGAAATGTACATCACGCGTAATGCGGGCGAGTTAAGCATATATCACTAAATGTGATTAACTAAAAATTAAACGTTCGAAGAATTCTCAAACGATCTTCAGTCAATGATGCAACGGTTGAATAGTTTGAAGTAATCTAGCTGACATATGATGGTATTTCAACAAATATATTAGTGAAAACATGCTTTAATGTAAGCGTAATGGCGCATACATGACGTGCAAAGCCGGTTGGTTCACGCTTTGAGTATATAATAGTTCTCACTATTAAATCTTCTCTCTTAAGTATCTTTATAATAAACCATATTCATTCATATGCTAGCTAAGCAAGGAGCCCTTTCTCTTTTTATAGGCACATCAATAACAAAAGAATCTAATTAAACGCAAACGGGTCCAATGGTAATGATTATATCTAGTGCGCCAAAATATAGTCCCACCCAGAGCAAATATTTATATCGTGATATTTGTGTTTGTTCTGTTTTTGGATTCTAAATATATGTATCTAAGTAGTATATTTGCGATTTCTCTGTTGTCTGGCGTCCTTAACACAAGTGCTTTAAGCGTCTTACCGCGGAGTCAGGTCAATGTATGAGATGTTGTGTGAAAACTTTAACTTTAACCCAAACATTTCATTTCAGTATGACAGTATTAGATCCAGCCCGTGCCCTTTTTGATCCTGAAATATACAAGCCAGTAAGCCCATCGGCGGCGAAATTTGTGGTGTCAGTTCACTGTGATATGGGCGGGTATGGCGTCAATAAGTCCGTGGGGCACCAAGACATTTGGCCTAACCTCGAGTGCTACCAAAACGGCACCAATTTGCAGCCAGGATGCACCAATAGTAGCACAGAATTGGAAAATGCCACAAATGGCAGTGAGTATTGACACTCGTGCTAAGAGTAATTCGTTTCGCATCTAACAGTAGATCTCAAGGAATGAAATTTCTGTTTGTAAAAAATATATGTTAAATCGATTCCCATCCAAAATAAAGTAAATGCGAAAGTCTAATTTCAAATACAAATTTGTCACAACTTTATAGCTAGACTGCTGAAAAGTTAACTTAAATATATACCCAGAAAGATTTGTCTTTCTGGGTAATCCAGACTTATAATATAATTAAACTGATCTGTGGGGGATCTGATATAGTATATAAGTACTTATATATAGAGGTAAAAAAATGTTCTAGACTTTATGACTGGTCACGCAAAAACTACTGCATGCAATTATTATAGATTTCCATCGATACGATCGACATAGGCTTCATTTTGAACAGGATCAAGCTCATATTGATAATATGATTACGGATGTGTGTGTGTGTGTGTGTATATATTGGTTAGGCTTTAACTGCTTCACTAATGAACCGTTTATAATAAAATTTGAATGAAGATAGCTCGAACCGTAGGAAAATACATAAGTTACTTTTTATTTTAAAACACTCACAGGAAATAGTGTGAAGAACAATAGCACCCACAATGTCAGAGTGGCGGACTTGAAGAACAGGTTATATCTTAATATAGTTTATGGAACTACAAGTCTGAATGTAATATATTAGTGACCAAACTCTATGGCGGGTATTTTTCGTTATTCTCAATGAAAAGATCTCTCTAGGATTTCCGCGCTAATGTTAAATCTGACACAAGCATCGTGACGAATTTGCAGCGTGGGTTTACTCAGATCATTTGTCGCGTGGATCGCATCGTGCTGGTCGCATGCAACCATTATAGAACCTGTATTCAGCTGCGGACGTCCTCCTGCTGATACGTTTATACCGTCATTGATTCCAGACTCGTGCAGCCACAGCCGCTGTTGGAATTTCTTCAACGTCTCCCAGACGCTGCCCACGATATTTAAGGCGGGGCGGGCGGCTAATTATAGTGACTTTGTGCAAAAACATGGCGTGTTTTCAGCGATTACCTACATCGGACCATGGGTGTCACAGTAAGTACCTGGATATTAAAACTTAACCTTCCGCTTGTTGTAAGAGGCAATTGAAATACCGCAGATATCATTTTAACTATTTAAAACAGTGTATGCTACAGGGCGGGGATAGACAATATAATCCCGGAATCCTAAACTATGCTCTGCGTTTACCATAACTCTTCCTCAGCGTAGCAATTATGGGAAGACATCCCCATGATTTATCTCTTTCGGAGACCCTATTCTAGTTTTGGACATCCCAAAAATACTGGAAATATGGTAAGAACCATTCGTCTAGTCATAATTAGTCTATATTTATTAGTAGTTAGGCCGATAGGCATCGTTATAAGTTTCTCATAATAACTATATTGGTACTACAAATTGTGGTATAAACTATCCTATCTCTCAAGTTAGATCAATCTGTGCACGAAGTAAACATTTTTTTTATCGGTATAATAGTTTAGAAGATCATACCGGACCAACACAGATGTGGCAGGAATTTTTATATAACGCACCCCTAAATTCAGGAAACCTCGCCGTTTATTTACAAAATTAAACGAAATGTTTAATCCCTTCGGTAAGGTAGAAGGTAAGAAGACAGAACATGTTCGGCAAAGTTTCCTTTCCAAATAATTATCACGCCAATTTCTACAAACGTACTACATATAATTACAGTTTTCGGTTGTTGCAGTCTTCATCCAGGGGTGCGATATAAAGATTTATGATTCTAAACTTCTGTAAGCATTTATATATTGATGTTACGACATCCTGCGGTAAATAAAATAATAATAAATCAAAGATAATTTCACACAAAAAACTAGTGCCCTTTAGTATTTCTTGTTGTTTTTTTTGTTTTAGTTTATGAAACTCCAAGAAGAAAATTTATAATAAGATCTTATTTGCGGACCAGATACTTTAAGCATGGTCCACTGTTAAATGCAGGTTACTTTATGGTTTTGCGAATTTTACGACCTACAAGACCAACATCATATACCATGCCACTAAACCCGTCCTTAAGGCTTATGTAGATAACACTGTTTTAATTAACCTTTACATTAATTTGCTTTTTATTTTTAGGGAGAGAGGAAACTTCTACCTAAGGACTGGCAGTACCTATCCATGGGGTCTAGGAGATGCTGGACTGAAATAAAAGATAGAAATAGAAGCAAACTGTTAGATTACGTCTCTTTATATGTGTATTTCTATTTATGGATTAAATATAAGTTTAATATTATTGTATATAATTATAGTTTTTATTATGAATATACTAAACTAATAATTTAAATAATGCAATAAAATAATTTTATGAAATCTTAAACTCCTTCTTTTATCGTAACAAAATAATGCGCAAGACACATTGTTCATTGAAAATCTACATATAATTAACATTCATTGCACAACAGTAAGTATTGCCACACGTACTTGGGGATGTGCATACAAATTAAAAGAACTACTTATCTATCTGTATAGGACGAATGTTTTTTTTAAGTCTTAGTCAGAAATTTAAGAAATCTATACTAAGATTATAAAAAGAACCACACTTGTACCAGGCGTTAAGAACTGACCGAACACAATAACCGACAGATGGCGGTATATCCATCCAAAGCAGTGTAGCTCAAATGCAGAAAGGCGGGTATGGACAGCAGTATACCCGTCGCAAACTACGCTTTGCAATTGCCACTGCGCTTGCCCAGCGCGGCATTTAAGGACAAAATTTCTATATCCGCACTGCGCACGACGTACGGCTCCTATGATAATATCTACACAACATCTCATACATTAACCTGAGTCCGCTTAAAGCACTCGTGTTACTGATATCGGACAACAGAGGAAAAACAAACATAACACTTATTAAATATTTTTAATACCCAAACACAGGATAGACATAAATATAATCATTTAAATATTTATCCTGGGTGGCAAACGAACCAACGACCCCTGGGGCATACATAGGATCACTTCTATCTGCGTTATCAGGCCCGAGTGATAATTGATTCAAATTATTAATAGAACTTTTATTTAAGATATTTATAATTTCTTAAAAATAATTATTACTTACGTGTGCATTTCGTAATTCACTATAATAAATACTATTCTATTTAAGTTAACGCCTAATAAAAATACACTGCAATCTCTTATTTATTACTTTTACGAGAACAAGACCAGCTGAGCTAGCTACTTACGGACTTATCAATCTTAAATTATCGGAGGAGTTGAACCGGGTCCGAAAGGTCGCATTATATACATCGATTTTTTCTACCGCCAAATAGCAGTGTTTTCATTACTGTGTTTCGGTTTTAAGGGTGAGAAAAGCAGTGAAATTACTGAGTAAATGTGGCATAGTTTCTTCAGTTCACAGAGTTGGCGACACGCTAGTGATATTTTTGTGATGACACGAGTGTCTATATGCTGCGGTCACATTTACCATCAAGCAGACCGTATGCTTGTTTGCTGTCTTCATAATATAAAAAATATATGCAGATAAAATTAGCTGCATTTTAGCGACATGTTCGTATTGATAAGCATTATTGTGAATTAATGTCTTGCTCCATTACCCATATTTAATAAAGAATAAAAATATTACTTAGCCGAAAAATATTATATTCTCGCATTAGATCGCATCGAATCTTTTGCATGCAAACCGGTGCTCTTTATCAACGCCATAGTCGTCGTCACTTAAAAAATGAAACAAGTAGTGACGGAATATTTTTTGTGTGGACGGAAAAGACCAAGTAACATTGAAACAAAGAGAATAAAATAAAATGTGTAGTGCAAACAAACAAAAATTAATCATCGCAACTATAGCACCATGACAAATGCTTGTCCAGATAACTTACAACTTCTTTTCACCTTCTCTACGCGAGAAATTAGCACAACCTTGTCAGGACGTCGACTTCAACACGTAATATCGCTTCTCACGGGAACTTTCTAGCTAGATCAAAACAACTCGTAACTTGAGTCCTTTCTTAGGGTTTAAGCTTTTCTTAGGGTTTGAGGTTTCTCCCGCGTTCATTTGAACAGTACTTATTTATGCCTCGCTCCTATTAGACGTAGCGTGATGTTATAAAGCCTATATTAACACTACTTATTTAGCTTTATAATATTTTTATTCACGTCAAATTTCATTAAAATCTATTTAATCGTGAAAAGGTTACAAATAGATAGCTACATAAAAAACATTTCTGAAGTGTATTAGAAGTATAACTGTCAGATTAATGCCTTTTAAATTTTATAATCATAATTATTCACCTCATATAAAAAGTAAGCTAAAACCCGACTCACCGTGGTCTTGCTGCCCAATACTAGAGTAGTATAAAAGTGCTATGGGCAGTGCAGTTGTCACCCGCAGTCGGTGCCTAAGTTTCGTTAAGCAAGGGCGTAAGGACTGCCTTTCACGTAGTGCCGGAGAAGAGCAAAACGAATGCATGCCTTTTGTTCTACTTGGGTGAACACTACTGTAAAGCTCGATTTATAATCCGAATTGCTCATGACTATCCGAATTCGTACTGATTAATAATTTTTTATACTTCGATATTTTCCAAGTTGGCATTCAAAAAAACGTAATTATAAAAATTAGGAGTTATGAAATGTCGGGAGTTGAAATTATTATAAATCGGATTTCAGTAAACCGATTTCCGGATTTCCAAATCATTCAGAATTTAAAAAATCAGAATTTTTAATACCGGAAGTAATATTTTTGTATTTATGTAGTGTACCCCATTTAATACATTTCTTTATCTAAAGTATGAGTAAATCCATACTGACTATATATAGTATAAAAATTTCGAACCTCGGTGTTTGTCGGGAGTGAGCTACTAAACAGAACCGATTTAATATTTTTTTCTCACTGTATAGAGTTTGATCCAACCCAAGGAATAGGCTAACGTATTCCTTGGGCTTGTATCTCAATGTATAGTCGCATTTTTCTACATGATAAACATACTATCATTAGGACATGACAATGTCGGTCGGGTTAGGTAGTAAATACATTAGAAAGAGTGTCTGTCTATATGTATGTTTACTATATTTCACGACTTAACGTAAAAGAAATTCAGAATTTACATGATGGATGTTAGGTATAAACCAAATTTAGCATATCAAGCAATCTTAGGGTGGTGAAACACTAGGAGGTGCACACCTTATACGAGGTCGTCTGCATTGGTACCTCATTCTCACCATTTCTACCGACAAATAGCAGTTCTCGCATTGCTGTGTTCTGGTCTGAAGTGTGAGAGAGGCAGTGGTTTTACTGAGTAATGTGGCATAATATCCTCAAGTCACAAGGTTGGCAACAGGTTTGTGATGATATCCTTGTGATATTACGAGCGTCTCTAGACTGCAGTGACGTTTACTATCATGTGGACTGTATGCTTGTTTGTCGACCTGGTTTAATAAAAAAAGCAATATATTTAGTACACCTTATCTATAGATAAATCGAGCTACATTTTTTCTTTAAAATTTCAGCGTACTAGACATACAGACTTAGACTAAGATTTTCAAGTATAAAGACTAAGCCTTATCAGGCGTTCAATTAACAATCAGAGAGAAATACGTATTCCCAACGTTGCTGTTATTAGATTGACGCCTGGCCAAAATTACGTGGCCATGGTAATTTCATTCATTCATAATATCAGAAAATCTTTTAAAAAGAATACGGCCGCAGCCTGCCTTTAATAAAATACCAACGAAGACAGGACCTACATACTAGATTATTGCAAAACTCATAAATATATACAAGGAATCGAACCGGTTGAATTATCCTGCAACACGTGACCTGAAAAAGGTTACTAGCCACTCTTAGATATAGTTTGGCAATATCTTAGTTCCGATAGCAAAGTACTTCAACAGTACATAACCAAACACTTTTAAAGCTAACGTTCAAATTACCATTTAAGGCATTTCTACATTCCATTGGGATAAATTTAGTGATCGCCGATAATTCTAAAAGGCACTTTATGCTCACATTTGTTGTATGTTTTTATATAGTTACTTACTTCCAGAATATACAAAACTACGGATAACATGATATGTATTTTTGTTTGCAACGAAAAATACTGAACTGGTTCTAGAAATTCTTTCACTAATATAACACTTCAATTTTCTGATGTTAACCCATATTATGTTTAGCATAAAAGAGAGATGGAAATATGTAAATGGGAGTTGTATTTTGTATATTTATAAATATGTATATGTATATATAGAATGTATATATATAAAAGGAGAAGCTGGCTGATTGACTGACTTGGTGACTGCTAGACATATCAATGCAGGGTCCAAACTATAAGGGTTAAAAACTTAAAATATAGTACAGGGGATTTTTTATAGCGTAGTGGAGCATTAGTATAGGATTCTTGACAATTAACCGACTACAGCGGGGGTTGAACACTAGTATGAATCTTTGCTGTTTCTGCAAAGATTCATACTATTCTTTGCAGTTATTCAAATGAAATTTAGTAGTAAGGTTCTTCATTAAAAACATAAAATATGTGTAAAATATTTTATCAAAAATTGTCTCTTAAGGGAATAAAATTAAGGCGCTAAGTTAGTATAAAAGTTTTACCAATTAACGCCAGCTAATTAATAAAAATCGTCATCATTTAAAAACTCTGTGATTTCGATACTAAATTCGTAGCCACATTAATTTGCATATTCATAAAATTTGTCTATAACATTAGTTTTTCTGTCACAGAAAAGTAGGAAGCTATTATTATACAAGAACAAGCGACACTCGATTTGACTGACGCTTTGTCACATTGAAGGTCAACAATGAGAATATCTTAACAAATACTGAAGAGTTAAACATACACCACAACAACGCCATTCCATTATGTAGTAATTATATACTAATAACTTTAAAATGAATGTTTACACAAGAGAAAAAAAATTAAAGAAAGGAGTAAAAAAGAAATATTTTAAAACGATAAAGTCTATTTAATGTTAGTTAAATTTAAATTATAATTTGTTTAGTTTGAAAGCATCCATTGTGATGCCCATATGGTATTCTCCTTTTGGACAACTGTATCTAAGCTCATTCATACACAATAATATTGTTATAAATAACTCTCAGAGGGATACAACTTAATAACACGCCAGATATAGAACAATTTAAATAACTAAACGTCATGTACCTCTTAATAAGTAGACGGACCAAATAAAACCTAGTGATTTAGACTCATTTGATTCTATTTCCTTCCCATAGCTTCAGGTGCGTTAACCAAGGCAAAGACCGCGACTGTTGATACTGAAATCGGACGGCATTATCGAACCAAAGCGGCGGCGTGCGCACACGCATCTACTCCGAAATAAGCAGCGCAGGCGCGCATAACAGCGCAGCGGTGCGTGCACAAATAAACCTGCGAAATTACCACGTACAAAATAAGTTTAAATGTAATTAAGTTTGTTTATTTAAAAACAAATAGTGTTGTGCAAAAATGTGGAAATTCGTAGTAACTGCAGTAATTTTTATAAGTTAGTTACTTTCTTAAATTATTTTATCACTTAACAAATTTAGCACACGTGTTGGTGAGGTCTATATTTAAATACATTAATTTTCAGACATATTTCAACAATCAGAGGCTGCTTTTTTGCGATGTTACAAAGGGTGAGTCTATGTGTTAATCTAATTTTAACAGAAACTTTTGCACTACCATACATATATTAACAGTTTCTTTGTAATTGTCACGTTGTTTTTATAGTAAAGAGTTGAAAGTATTATACATTTTGAACGATTCATTGATAGTTTTTTTTTAAATTAGCCACTCTAAAATTATAATTAATAATAAACAAAACTATAAGACATATGTATTCCCAATAATTTTTTTTTTTCATTTCACCTATTTATTATATATAATAATTATAAAAAGTGTAAATACCATTTGAAAGTCACTAAATTAAATAGTCTGTCCTTATTTTATTGCTAACTTATAATTATACATACATACTACTTAAATACTTATATAAATATAATCTTCATACATAGTTAAAACACGAAACGATTCAGATACGTACCTAATACAAAACCACCCTTTATAATAGTGCTTATTTACAGCGTCTTACAGCGTCTTCGATTAAATACAATATTTCACTTTAGATTTAATCACAAATATAAGAAACTCTAACATTTTTTTTTAAATTGCAAATAAAATTGCGAGTACTGTCTCACAATGGTGAAATTTTACAGAACCAGCACCATACAATTAAAATGCTTTCAATAGTGCGTAATTTTTTACATTGATGAACCTGGAACTTAGCCAAGTACATGAGTGTTGACTTCACTTGTCATTCCAAGACACGCGACAGACCAACCGCAAAGATAGTGAGATGAATTATTCATTTTGTCATTCCATATTAAAACATTCGGAAAAATTTAATATATGATTTTGTTTGAGACTACAACGCTAATATTTGTATCTAAAAACGGAACAATTAATATTTTTAATCGGTGGTTTGTGTTCATAAATTCGTGTTAATTTTAGCCCAAAATTACGACGGTAAATCACTAGCCGCGTAAAGACTGATGCGACTCATCTTCCTCATAACTTAATAAACGTCACTTTCTCTTAAACGGCAATGACATTTCAAGAACATCGCGGAAATGAACTTTTGTTTGAATGCGACGAAGCGACACATTCTTTGTCTGTTGATAAGCTAATATTACTGAAGATACTTATTTCACTATCACTTTACTACTTAATCTTAAATAATAGACTAGCACCATTAGGTAGGCAAGAAAAATTCTAAATAATAACAATAATAAGATAACAACAATTGGGGCAGCTATTTATAATGCATACTAAGATTAAAAAATTCATCGAAAATATATTTGTATATTTATAACGATTTTAATAAAGTTTGGGATATCTTAACACTAAGAAAAGACAATCTAATTTTAATGTCTGAAATATCCCTTTGAGATGCTGAAAAAAGTAAAATCAAGTGGAAAGATAGAATACAAAATGTGTTAACTTATTAGTTCAATATATAATGTATACTAACGTTTTTACAATAACATATATACATATGTTCGAAATATATGCCAAATCGTTAATCTTAAATTATACGACCGATCGTACAGCGCATACACCCTAAGGCGTTCGCTAATATTAATTTGATTTAAAAGCAATACCGATGATAAAATGTTATTGTCACATTTATTACATTTATTAAAAAATACATCAACCATTGTTGGTATCACATTCTTGCACATTGCTCATCATTAATTACTAACAGATCTTTAAGAAAAATATGAATACAAGACATTTAAATAGTTCCACCTAACACGATTCTTAGGGATTTAACAAAAATTCAAGATATAGAAATTCCTCTCTTTGCTCTTTATTTATGTAGTTCCTAAAGTTCTCATAGTTTTATAATCGATTATGTCTCTACTTTTTTAAAGTTTCCATCCGAAATGACGCGATTATAGTATGCATATTATGATAAATAATAAAAACTTAACTGTTAAATACTTAGCCTAGATGAAACAGTGCACACATAATTACGCACATTCCTGGCGATAGCCCTGTCACCGACCTAGATTTGTGTTCTACTTCGATTTGTTTTCAAATATTTGATAAATATTTACTCGAAAGACTTATAAAATACGTAACTCTAGAAACATACATTGTACTTTTCTCAATGGTGCATCTTATAAAATAGACACACCAATGTCACAACATAAGTGTTTATATTTTTTTAATTACCAAAGAATCATTCGTAAAATTAAAAAAGTAACCCGGTACTTTTCTTAACTAGTAATCGGATTGGTACATATGTTTTTCCTATACATAAAAAAAGCACCACGTTATTTTTTTAATTTACGGGTGATTTATTTACGACCAATCAACTTCATTTTAAACAATTCTTTTTATAGACCCATTTAGTTTGTAACACTTTTTGAGCGGAAGAGATATGACACAAATATTATATTTACAAAATATTATATAAATGACATAAAAAATATATAAAAAAATACTGCCTTGGAATCTCTACGTTCGTCAGATGAGAATTATCCCAAAGAAACAGTGTCTTTGACAATTTTCTGCGATAACGCTCTACAAAAACGATAGCATTGGTATAGAGAAAACCTTGTAAAACTATGTTGATCTGACAAAACCGGTCGTTTATTGCGTTGATTATAATATTGACCGCAGGAAAGCGGCAGTATTACGAGGCATCCGTTATGTAAGGTTGTGTACCAAAATATATACCGTTAATCTGGATGACCTTGAAACTAATGCACTGTGAAATAGTAGTCTATTAGCAAATATTATTTTATATTCTAAATAGACAACATTAAAAAGGAGAACGATGGGCAGAACAGATAAAAAAATGTTTGTGCCTTTTTAATTCACAAATTATTTTATTCACAAACCTTAAATTATATTTAAATAAAAATATATATGCGATGTATAGAATTAAGCGCAACACTAACGAAGGCGTCCACTCACAAGATGGACAGACGAACTGACTAAAACCACAGGATCGCGCTGGACACAGGTTGCATACGACCGGTCCTATTGGAGATAACTTGGGGACGCCTATTTCGTCAGTGGACGACTTGTGACGGATATGATGATTATAGAATAATCTATTACAATTAATTAACAATGTAAGAGATATAGGAAATAGTTAAAGTGTAAAAGTAGACAATTACATAACTTGAAAATATACTCAAATTTCTCTATTTAAAGAAGGTAAATATCACAAGATAACACACAACTACTACTCAATGTCTAAATATACGTAATTTATTTCAAATAACATTACAGCCGCACTCGTTTGGCATGGCACAGTCGCAATTTTCCTCGGAAAACTTACCAAAAACAACCTCTGAAGTCATGGCCCGTGATTTAAAGCTCTGATGATTTAAATTCTGATTGATCACCGATACTGATCCGATCTGACAAGTTCTAGTTCCACGATACACGTGTTAGTCTCAGTGACCTAATAAGCCTCTTTTATAGGGTTATACCAGGTCGACATTTAAGCATACAGTCCGTGTAATAGTAAGCGTCACCGCAGCCTAAACACGCTCGTTATTCCACAAGGATATCACTAGCACGATGCCAGCCTCGTGACTTCAAGATATTATGCCACATTATCCAGTAATTTTACTGCCTCTGTCACTCTTCAAACCAGAACACAGCATTGTGATCACTGCTATTTGGCGGTAGAAATAGGTCGGAATGAAAATGTTGGAGTAGCCCAACATTAGGTTCATCGGAAAAAAAGCATATAGCTTTTAAAAGAAATACAATGCATGCATGGTGCATCCTTATTTTGTTCCCATTCGTTCATCAGAATATAATAACTTAACACGTAAGGAATCTGCAAATGGCCTTTAGGCTATTTTTGTCAAAGATTACTCCTCTTCCTGATATCGATTAACGGTAAATGCGTAATGGATTTTTTACTTTATATTTAGAATACACAAAATTACTGGCAACCATAGTATGGAAAGAAGCATTTTAAAAATGAGTGTTTAATTCAGATAAAACGAAAACACAATGAAAAATAATTGGCAGTAAATGTTTTATGCTATTTCGAATCGAATTTCTATTTTATTAATCTGTTTATGTCTTTTTGCAACATATGCTTCATTTACTATAAGTTTTTTTGAATACAATTGGATGTTATGGATTGAATCGACGCCATTCACTTCATATATTCATCGCATATTATTCTATCATATTTTATAAGTCTAACACAAATTATTCTACTTTATATCATCATGTCAGCCATTGGAGTCGAGCTGGATATAGACCTCTCCAAAAATGGAGATAGTGATATCACAAGGATATTACTAGCGCATTTCCAACCTTGCGATTTGAAGATATATCACTTAAACCAGTAATTTCACTTCCATGTTCAACAAACAGATATAGGCGTAAACATTCGGAATATAGGCAAAACATAATCTAGTTATCATTTCTAATATTGTTATAATATGTTTTATAACTTTGTGTACAATAAAGAAAAAATAATAATAAAAAACTCATCTCATGATCACAAGTAACTGGCACAGAAATATCAATATAAATTATTTGAACAATGGGCACGTTAATTGCATATTGGTTTCATGCTCTACAAAATGCAAGCATATCAATATGTGCCATTTAAGAACAAGTTCAAAACAACAACAACATGTTTACTTACATAACACTACACTAAATGTATACGAAAAAAAATATTATACTTTTGTCTGTCACTTGCTAAATTTAAAATTAATTACATTATCAATACATACAAGTAGTATAAAAAAAGTCACTTTGCGCTGCATGTCTGTCCCTCTTTGCTTAGATCTTTAAAAAAAAGGAAAATATTTTAATGCCATTTTTTAATAGATCAAGTGATTCAAGGAAAAGGTTTATATATTTAATACATGCATAATATAGTAGAGAAACACTGATGACTTTGGAAGTTTCCAATTTGATATCGTATATTACTTTGTTTGGGATTATATTGCAAATGCTAACTGAACCCGACGAGATTGATCAAAATAATGTACTTACTATATAAAATAATACGCTTTAAAAGTCTACAAAAATATCTACAGTAGTATATGTCTATAACCATAACCCACTATATATCTATAACCCATTTTTTTTATTCTTGTTGCACCCCTGCGAAGCAGCTTTGGGTTGGGTTATAATATAACAGAAATAAATAGTTACCGTTATAAAAAATATAAATAAGTGTATGCGCTGGGTAAGTGAAGTGGCAATCGCAGAGCGAACTTTGCGACGCAGATGGTGCTGCCCATTCCCGCCCCATGTTTGAGCAATGTTGATTCGAATGGATATACAGTCATCTGTCGACTGCAATACCTCAACATCTCTCACGACAATTGTTACGGGGGAGGTGCTATTCTATTCTGCCGGGACCTCTCGAGATGCTTTTTTAAAGTATCTAGGTAAGGCAAAATATTATTTATGCATCGAATTACCATCTTATTAATGTAAGTCAGGGTCCAATAATATCCGTTTTTTTTTTAATTTTAAGTCTTTTTGTCAACTTTAAATCATAATGATGTATGCAAATTAAAGCATTATAAACTTGAGAATCAAATAATTTTTAAAAAGAACTATTTTATACAGCCTTCTTTATGGTAGAATAAAGTCAAATTAAATAAACTAGCTAAACTTTTGCATGCCAATTCTCAGGCAACTTTATTTAGCATGCCAAATTAAATGTATTTATATTAAATGCATTATATTGTTATGAATAGGAGTCCTTAATACGAATAATGTCAAGGTATTAGGACTAACAAATTAAATTAATAACAATTTAAATCAATACTTAGTAAATGATTTATATAGAAACAGTAATATTTTTTTTGTCATATACAGGCCAGAAGTACCCACCAAGAATAAACGAGCGTGTATGAAAGGAGTAATGCGAGTTAGGGTAGCGAGAGACGTATGCCAAGACCGTAACAAGTGGAGATCCATAGTATTGTATGTAACGCACTAGTACAAAAATTTACTTAAAGACAATGTTGAAAGCAAGAAGTGACGTGTAAGTGTAGCAGGGACTGGATATTCAGCTTATTAATTAATTACACTAAATTCCTATTACATTAAATAATGGTCCAACTTCACTAACTCGAGACGTTTTTATATATATAATAAAGTATATTATAAAAGAAATAAGTTGTGTATCCTCCGACCCATTATCTGAATAAACATATCTTTTTTACCAAATTCATTATTTTATTCTTTAAATAAGTCTACTCAAGAAAGGAGGACTATTTAATTTCCGATGTCAATGCTGCCCATCTCCGCCCTTTCATATACGGTTCACTGTTTTCTTATGAGTATACCGCTATCTATCGGTTACTACACATCAGTCGTTCATAAGAATGGGTTATATTCTACTCTGTCGATACACCACGACAAGTAAATCATGTATTGGATACGATTGGTTGTGTATGCGTATTAGCTGAATTGTCACATTTCCTCAATTAACCATTACAGAGGTTTGATGACAAAATGTACATTTATGTGCGGATTTCCAATGCGCCAACATATTAGTAAACGTCCGGTTCTTAAACATTTTACAAAGCATTGTTTCGTCGTTCAGTTTGTTATTATTTATTGATCAGTTTCTGCAGTCGAATCTCCCCTTATTGATAACTTTATTATTTTTTATGACACTTTCTTCTTTCACTTAATAAGTCAAGTTGAGTTAACACTAAGTGTTAAAATTGACTAAAATATTTATATCCTACTAATATTATAAACGAAAAAGTTTAGATGAATGGATGTTTGGACGTTTTTTAATCTTTCAACGGCTGTACGGAACTGGATTCAATTTTACACAGAAATTATTGATATTCAAGAAAGACACATTGGCTACTTTTTATGACGTAAACGTTCGCGTGGGATGGTCTGTCTTTTTATTATTATCTATACAATCAGTAAGATTGTTTGCATAGTTAAACTGTCAAAGATCAACTAAGCCTTTTTGGCGGAATAACAAGAGTCTCTATAGATATATAACAAGGGTCTAACTCGCCTGAGGAAAGTTAGTAACTTATATTTGTAAAAAATACAAAATTCTTTAATTTCATTCATCACCATACCAGCCATTGAAAGACCACTACTAAACATATGCCTCTTCGAAGATGAAATTTGCCCATATTGCCGCGCCGGGCAAGCTTTGCCACGAGAAAGCTGCTGCCCATATTTGCCCTGTTGCATTTAAACTAGTATGCATTTAAACAGTTTCGGGTGGATATTCCCATCCGTCAGTTCTACTATCTCAGTCGCCTCTTATAACACCTGATACAGAGGGAGGTTACTATTCTACTCCGCCAGTACAAAAACAAAAAAAAATTCTTGTTGCAAACGCCTCTAACAAAAGCCTACAAGTTCTTACGTACCCTATTCTGCTTTAAAAAACTATTGACGTCTCTAGAGACTGGCGCGGCGGATTGCATGGGCATGTTACCCAACGTTCCCCAGATAGCGTGTCATGAATTAAACACTGCTATTGCCAAGTTCACCCATTAACCTCGATCAAAATGCTTACTACGATCGACGGTCAAGACCCGACTTATATATAATATACTTAATAGGACGATTTTATTTATAACCAAGATTGAATTTATAATTTTGAATATCGAAACATATACGGGGGTATATATATTTCGGCTTTCTCTATTACAAGACACGAGGATATGAGGATATAAAAAATTGTTTAACACGTTATAATAGATAGATACATTGTCACCAATAATAATAAATATAGACAGAGAAGCTGATTAACTGACTGACTGACTGACATATAAACGCTGGGCCTAACTTAGGGTTAGAAAGATGAAATTTTGCATAGGCGTTCCTTTCATAACGTTGAGGTGCATTAAGAAAGATTTTTAAAATTTACTTCCTAAGGTCGTAAAACGGGTGCAATCTCAGTATTAAACTTTGTTTTTTTAAACTTATTTAAATGAAATTTAGTATAAATAATGTTCATTAAATGTCAAGAAACACGTATAAAGTATTTTTTCGGAAATCATCCTGTAAGTTAGTAAGAAAATTCTACAATTTAACGCGAGAGAAACCGCAGGCCACTGCTAGTTTAGAGGGCTATGGCAGTTGAAACAATATTATAGGAATGATACGTCATTGAACGTATGGTTTCTTATCCTCAATAATGGCAGTCCAAAAAAATATTTTTGCGCAGTTAATGGGTGGTTGTAATAATGGATGGTTTGTTACTACTCATTCGCGATAGAACGGTTTAACGGATCCGTATGCAATATAAAATATATATTTCCCGGAAAAATGTACGGGATTATGTATATATAATGATGGAAAGACATAATGTTTGCAATACTTTTCAATATTCTTAGCTTTCTATGTAAGTAACTTTTGCAACAATATTTTTTGCAAGAGCGTCATCTTGATTCCGGAACAATTAAAGATCCCGAACACGATACGTGGTAAAACCCGCGAGGACAATCATTACCATCATATCAGCCACAAGACGTCCACTGCTGGACATAGGACTCCCCAAGTAATCTCCAATGGGACCAGTTGTATGCGGTCTGTGTCCAGCGCGATCCTGCGGTTTTAGTAAAATCGTCTGTCAATCTTGCGGGTGGACGCCTTACGCTGCGGTTGCCGGTACGTGGTCACCATTCCAGAACCTTGCGACTCGGCCATCGGTTCTGCGTACCTAATTTTCTGCCCACTGCCACTTTAATATACTAATCCGCCGGGTAATGTCGATAACTTTGGATCTGTTACAAATCTCCTCATTCCTGATTCGATCGCGCAAAGAGACTCCGAGCATTGCCCTCTCCATAGCTCGTTGAATATCCTTGAGTTGGCTCAGAAGGCCTATGGTAAGACACCACGTTTTGCTGCCAAAGGTCATCGCTGGTAGAACTTGTATTTATATATCAAAGACAATAACGCATGCAAAAAACCGTAAGTAGAAGATACAAAAATATCAGCCAACAATGTGAAAACAGATTTAGATTTCTATTTTATGTAATTGTAAAATTCCATACTATTTCCTTTGGGTACAATCGAGGCCAGATCGTTAATACTCCAATAAATCGAACTGTCGATATATTGGAGTCGTGTATTTAAAGTATGCAATTATTGACTATTAAATAATGTAATAATATATTGATCTAGCGTGCAATGTCACGCGTGTAAACTGTCTGTACACCTTGAAATTCTAGGTATACTTGTACATTCAACTCTAATCTTAAGCTGGGAGTGGCTTAGAATTTTTTATATTATATATATGTATATACATACATATGCCGTGGTTTACCGGCAGAGAAGAATAGTACCCTGTTATCTGTATATGTACGGCTGTATATCGACCCGAAACAGCAGAACTCAAATAAAACTGGGTAGAGATGGGCAGCAGCAATGGGGAAATGTTGTCCATAATAGCCGCGCTACGCAGACTAAAGGACAATCGCAGAACGAAGCTTCGCAACGGCATGCTGCTGCTCATTCCCGCCCTGTGCTACATTGTTTTGGATCGATATCGTGTCGCCTCTTACGATATCTGATACAAGGGAGATATCTTGAATATATTATGTCACATTACCCAGTAATGTAATTGCCTCTCACCCTTCAAACCAGAACACAGCAAAGTGAACACTGCTATTTGGCGGTAGAAATAGGTGAGAGTGAGGTACCAGTGCAGGCGAGCTTTGTGTATGAGGAATACCTTATTTAATTTTACTTATTACGCGTTCTCGTTATATGAACTGTCTAGTTTAGACCCTAGGTCCACTCCCCGACATGGCCTCTCCAGGAGATTTCCAATATCTATTATCAGTTGTATTACAAAATAATTACTAACCTTTCTAAATAAATTGTAATTATTAATAATAATGAAGATGCCGTACTGTATGCAGGACTGCTAAATATGAAAGGTTTGAGACAGTATTCATTAATATTAGGTTGAGATGAATACATCTGAACTTGGAAACATTGTTTATTTAGGGTCGTGGATTCAAACGCTTGTGTCTGTATTTATCCTGTTATTTTCAATATCCGTAACACACACTTAAAGCAACTTATCACAGAGTCATGTGAAAATACGATAGCATTATTTAATTCTTATTATATGTATTTATCGATATATTTTATTTAGTTCTCATGGCTGTATCAAGATATTTTTTATCTGCAGATCACTAGGAAACTTCCTTGTGACGCCATTAGACATACCTTCGGGAATCACGTCATGCATCGACCAAACCTTGCCCACTGTGATATACACTTTTGGATATCGCGGCCGAGTTGACGGGCCAGCAACCACGGCTGTTCTGACCGCCTATATAACCAAGAAGAAGAGGAACGTCATTCTTTTAGATTGGGAAGAAGAAGCTAAAAGCGGACTGCTAGGCATCCCTTTCGGGTACATGTTTAACGCAGTACCTAATGCGAAAAAGGTAAATATATATTTATAACTTAGATATGATTTGATGTGATAGGCCCGATGGCGCAGGTGGTAGTATCCTATCTTGTGCGACAAAGATCGTAGGTTCGATCACCCAGGTATTGTCGTTATTTATATGATGATATTTATATATGTTCTGCACCTGGATGTGGAATATGTGTATTAAAATATAATATTTGTGGATCACCTGTTCTCTAAGGTCCGTAACACGTTTTATGAGTGAGAATTGTATTTACCTATAAAAAGACATTTTGCGGTAGCACATTCGGATCGGTCCGACATCCAGCATTCCTCCCGCCTTTACAGTCAAATAATCGTTATCAAAATAACCCATATTGAGTCTTCCGTAGCATATTTGTAGTTGGGTAACATGAAGTTGATGCATCTAGCAATGCTAATGCTGGGGCGAGCGACTATTATGCAGTAGTATACTTAGGTAAGTTTCAAACTTTGGATAAATCAACGCTTAATAAGTTTCGGATACTAGCTTAACAAGAGGCCGATTAATTATGATGTTGCCAAGCGCATTTCATCATCATCGTATTATTAGTTGTGTGAAATGAGCCTTCCTATAAAAGAGGGAATGTTGCCCTTACACCGCACTGGAGAAGCGTGGCTGCAATCGCAAAACGTAGCATCCCCGACGGGGATGCTGGTAACCATCCCTCCTACGAGCATTTGAACAACGCTGTTTCCAATAGATATAACGCCATGTGTCCGTTCTGGTACCTCAGGTAGTAACTTACGACACCTAAAACAAGGAGTGATAATATCCTACTCTGCTGGTATCTCATCGCTATAAACTGCTATACATTAAGCAGCTGTTTCTTAATCCAGGTCGGAGATGAACTTGGAGAAACGTTGGTGAAGTTGGCACAAGCCGGCTTAAACATGACACACGTCCATTTAATGGGGCATTCCCTGGGTGCACACGTCATGGGATACGCCGGGAAACGCGCTAGAACAAACGGTTACATCGTGCCACGGTGAGAACATTTTCAGATCGTTAAGATAGAGAGACTGTACAACATTTTATGAGCATAAATATAATTTAGTAGAGACGCGCTCATAACTCATAATGAAAATATTGTTTAATTTATATAAAAGTAGTGTCGGTTCACAGAAACGATTGAAATAAAGAAATTCTTAAGAGTCGCTGAAATGTGTGATTACATTTTAAAATATTTAGAATTTTCAAAATGGTGGTGAATGATTAAGTCCTTGTTTATTCCCCATAGTGTATCTCAGCAGTGCATAGTTAAGAAGATACATTAGTACCTATTATGATTATTAATCATTACATCATATTCACCAGGGTGTAGTCAGTTTACCTAAGTTTACAATCTGACAATACTAAACAATAGGATCCCGTAAAAGCTCTAAGTTATATCCTAAATAAAATCATACATATATTTTTTTATTAGACTATGCCGACAAACAAGCATTCTGAAGATATTAATTATGCTACATTACCAAAAAAAATGACTGCCCCTCTCGCCCTTTTAGACCGGAACACAGTTAACTGACGATAAAAATAGGTGAGTGAGGTACCATCATAAGCGTATATAGAGAGGGGCCGGGTGGCCTGTGCCCACCCGGGATGTTGGGTTATCGACTCAAAAAGTTATACATAGAGTGTTGACTGCGTGAGTGAGTGCGTCATCGCATCGGCCATGGCATGTCAAAATACCTATCATAGATATCCCAATAGGTACCGAAGCATACAACCTATATATGAAGTCTACGTATTATAAATTTGCAGAATCACTGGCTTAGATCCAGCGCGGGCGCTGTTTGAAGGCTCGTTCGCAGTGCAGAGCGGGCTGGACCGCACCTGCGCACTGTTTGTGGACATCGTCCACACAGATCCAGGTGGATACGGCATCAGCGACTCCGCAGGCACGGTCGACATCTGGCCGAACTACGCCGGCAGCGGTGCCACTCAGCCCGGCTGCCCAATAGGGAGTTTTGAAATGTTCTCGCCTGAAGGTATACGCTATTTTACTACAAGTAAAAGTAAATAGTTAGTAAATATTCAACGAGCTCCTGTATTGTTTGATAAGAGAAATGCGGAGTTACCATAACATATCAGTAAATACCATTACATACCATTTCTATATCAGCAAAGAAATCATATGAAGTCTAGATTACAGTGCTTTTTTATTATTAATTTGTGAATTTTTTCGACTAAGAAAATTGAAGTTTGAAATAAATGTCGTGCATATAAAAACTCAAACTAACCTAAAATTTAAATTTAATTGCACAAGATGCATACATTATGAGAAATCTCGGTTCAATCATTTATTTGCTTATGTTCTTCATTCCCGACTGATAATGATTAGTATAAATGTATAGTGATTTCTATACATAATCTTTACAAGAAATAATAAGGGAACTAAAAAAACTTTAAACTGTTTAATATCTCTCTCTTTAAAATAAGTATATTTTTGAGTTGATTCGTATGAATATACCTAGGACAAATAGATAAGTCAAACTTTTTCAAATAGATGTCTATTGATAAAAAATGGTAAATATTTTCTTGTCCACCATACTTCAGTATCTCAACTTTATTGTCTCCGGCCATTTACCAGTTTATGGGCTATATTAGACAACTCAAAGTAAATAGTACATCAAGCTATGGAACGTGCAATGATTAGAGTCTCAAAGCGGGATCGAATCAAGAATAAGATGATCCAGATTTCCTCTTATCCCAATTTGAAGTGGTAATGTGCAAGGCTGAGTACGCCGCAGGACCGACGTCTGACAGAGCCGTAAGGTTCTGGAATGGCGACCACCGGCTAGCGCAGCGTAGAAAGTCCACCGACAGTTCAGACTAGAAACGTAGGTTCGGGCAGGGTGCACGCCGCATGCTACTGGCCCCTATTGGAATTCACGCGAGAAGTCCATATCCAGCCGTGGACGGATACTTCCAACTCTATCCTTTCACAGACATTTGCAGCCATGACCGCGCTTGGCGATTCTTCGTAGAAGCGATATCTTCGCCAACATCGTTCCCTGCTATGTCGGCCGCTAACTATGCCAGCTGGACTGCACCGGGTGGAGCAAAGGGGCAAACTATTTATATGGGAGACTTAACAAGCACGCAGTAAGTTCCTAATAGATGTAATGGCGTAAATTAATGGACACTAAAAATGTTTGGAGCATTTGATATCACGAATAAGAAAACACCATCATATAACTTCTATTGAAGTTTAGTTTTCTAAGTTTATTATGGATGTGGATCCAAAGATTCTTTTCACTTGTATCAAAGCCTAAAAGCTAGAACTTAAAACTGACGTCATTAACAGCGTAGCGAGAGTTTCTGTATACCTATTATTCTGTATACAGAAACTTGTTAAAAGTAAGTCGCATTTTTCACTAAATATATTTGTTTAGTTAAAATAATACATACATATCTAGTTGAATTAACTTCAATGTATATAAAGTTATACAAGAATATGCTAAACTAGTTTTTACCCGCGGATTAACCCGCGTGAACCACTGAAACAATACTCTTTTAAGGATGAAAGTGACTAAATTTCACGAAGATCGGTTGAGTAGATACGCGGATATTCTCAATAGCTTATATCCGATGGCGCGTTTTTAAAATCACACAGCGCCATCTTTTGATTTTATACAGTACTAAAATTGACATTTATCGTAAATCCACGGGAATAATACGTTTTTTGGAATTAAAGGTGTCTCTAGCCTATATCCTTTTCCGTAATATATGTATGCAAAATTTCAAGAAGATTGATTGAGTAGGTAGATAACGCGTGAAGAGGTAACAAACTTAAATGAAGTTTATAATATCCGTTCAGAATATAAAATAATGATCGATATTATATTTACTAAATTATCTAGCAAGATAGTTCTTGTATTAGATGAATTCACAACCTCTAAATATCAATTTATTAAATAATAAACACAGACTGATTACAACTAGGTTGAACTTATTGAGTTCAGAGTACTAAATAAAAGTATCTACAAACAAAAAAGTGAGTACCTACACAAACAGGCAGTTTTACTATTGATTTTAATTGGTAGTATAATTAAATTTAAATAGAGAAACTTTGATTTAGCAAATCTCTAAAACAAAAAGGACTACATACCATGACACTATTTAATTCATCTTAAATTAATTAATTAGTCAGTGTTCATAATGCGTAAATAAATACCCATCCACTCCCACAAAAACTATTTCCTGGACTCAATAAGTGAACGATGACTGGCCATTTTTTCGCCATTAAAATTTAGTTCCGACGACGTTAGATTTTTTTACTTCTCTTAAAAAGGTAAGCCTTGTAGGCAATGGTTTTTGCTTTCCGACCATGTTTGAACTAT
Organism: Heortia vitessoides; assembly: GCA_020976665.1. NCBI lineage: Eukaryota > Metazoa > Arthropoda > Insecta > Lepidoptera > Crambidae > Heortia > Heortia vitessoides. The sequence goes on from JACJUM010002543.1 coordinate 8,650,562, forward strand.
GAACCGTAGCGATTAATTGATTTAAAAACATATATTTATTTAAGTCGACAGTACATAGCGCGGTTAACCTAGGATTAACCATTTTAATTATCATATCAGAAGATCATCATTAGAAGTCTACTGTTGGACATAGCCTTTCCCAAGAAAGTCGGAATTTTGCTCATAATTATCGCGCTGGGAAGCGTGTTGGTGATCGCAGAGCGTAGCTTCGCGACGGGGATGCTGCTGCCCATCCCCACCCTGTGCATTTGAGACACACCATCCGCAATCTCTCAGGTCTGGTAGCTTAGTCGCCTCTTATGACACCTGATACAGGTAAAGGTACTTACAGTAATAGAACCGTACGTACGTACCTACTCTGCCGGTACACACAGCAAAATACTTTAATAATAATGTTGAATAATAGACGAATACTGTTTGATTCTATTCAAGTATTTACAAAGAAAGTAATAAGTCATACGTTTTTTTCCTGGGTTTATTCAGTTACACACAACTTTATACACAAAGCTAGACACCTACTTTGTCTTTTAGTTATTACCCGTAAGTCGTCGGGTTAATTTACTAAATAACTAATTCTTATACAAAGGAAGATGTCAAATATAATAACAGTCACTAAAAATATTGATAGATTATTGATTTATTACCATATCTAACGGATGCTTCTATAAACAAGCTTCTATAAATTAATGAATTGCAAGATTTGGCTTTCTTACATTTTATATTTTTGATACGATAGATACTTTAATTTCCGTGTGATATTGGCAGAGCAGAATAGTACCTTCCTCCGTACAAGGTCTCGTAAGAGGCGACTGAGGGTGATGGCGGTCAATCCATCTCAAACTGTGCAACAGCATGCTTGTCGTAATCCCAGGTATGCCACTAAATCTGCCCAGCAATTATAAGTATGGCTCACATAACAACTTTAACATACCAATTCTTTCCAGGGCGCGAGGTAACTTCTTTCTGACAACAAACTCTGCCTCTCACTTTGGCAAAGGCGAGAAGGGCCTCATACCCGAAAACAACCAGGCGAGAAGACGGCGGAATTCATCGCTCTCCCGACTGCTCAAGTACCTCCGGTGATACCTTGAGAAAACTGCAGAACGTTCTAGAAGAAATTTCACTGCCTATGTTAGGCAGCTTCTCTTCTAAGTTTGTGTTTGTGTCTAGTGTAAAACTGGATTATTGTCATTAAGTTTTAATCCTGAAGTGAACACATAGGAACACATTTCATAGTTGTATATGTATAGCTGTATATACAATAAGAGTTTATAACTCTCACACACCGATCCACACATGATTCAAGCTAGCCGCTCTCAGTATATGTTTGCTAGCGGCTATTTAGTCTCAGACATAAGTAGGTGAAACTCGCATACCCAGTAGGACGATTTATGAACACAAGAGTGTTACTCTAATCTGGGATTATTATCGACATGCAACGAAATAATTAAGATTAATTCTAGAAATTCATTTCAAATGTCAATTTTTCTCTAGATACTAATGATGAAAATGAAAAATATGATAGCAATGCATCCTTAGATCCACCGGAGTGCGCTAGTAGTAATTTCATTAGATGAATTGTTTTCTCATGAAAAGAAATATTTATGTCTTAACAGATTCACTGCCAAAGATCATTAATAAAAATTACGTACGTTGCGTATAATATCTAAAATAAATGTATTACCTCCAGACCATTTAAATCATCGCAATGATTACATAATGGTATTCTTATGTTTATATGCCCAATAGCTATATAAAGTATAGATACGTCGCTGAGGCAGTGTCGTAGTCTTATGTAATAAGGTGAATATAAGTCATTTATATAGTTAAGGTAGTAATAAATAAAAAACAACGTAAATATTTTTTTATTTCTAAATAAAAGCTAATGCTATTAATATAATAACAAAGCCGCACCTACAGGTAATAAAAAGTATTATATTTTTTTACATAAATCAAGTTGATATTAATTAGCATTGCAGATTGCAGTGTTGCAAATAATTCTCTCACTTGAATTAAAATCAAAATAAACAGCAGACTATCGGTCTACTACTTCAATAAAGTCCTAAGGTCTACTAAAACCTATCTTAGGCATAAAATATATATTTTTCACCCGTTTTTATCACTTTTTGATTAATGCTCTGCTCCTATAAGTCTTGGCGTGATGTTATATAACCTAAGTTATTACATCAACTATCTCCCAGTCTTATCAAAATCGGTCAAGCCGTTTCAGAGATTACCTCAAACAAACAGACAGACAGTATATATATATATATATATGTATATATATATTGTGTATTTAGCAAACACAGTTATTTTAATATTACGAACAGACACGTCTAATTTTATTCATATCTATAATGAATAAAATAGAATATATAATAATAAAATATAAAGCTGAAGAGTTTTTTGTTAGCTTGTAGAACGCGCTAACCTCGGGAACCACTGGTCCGATTTGAAAAATTCTTTCAGTGTTGGATAGTCCATTTATCAAGAAAAGATACTTAACCCACTCCCCCCTCATCCCAAACTCATTATTCTACTCGGATAAGGTCGCGGGCATTACAGGTGTCCATATACACCAATCTCATACATACTTGACCTGACACCGAGATAAGTAGCTATGTTACGAATGCCAAACAACAGAAGAATCACAAATATTATAATTAAATACTTACATAGTTCATAAATAGTTTTCGCCCGCTTATGTAGATTCGAGAGATTCATATTTGTATAGTGGACTCTTATAATGCATGTCTGGAATTGATTCTCAGTTATGTTTACAAAACATTAGTTTTAGTTTATATATATATATATATATATATTTTATTTATTATCCGGAGACGGTATCACCGCCATTACTAGACCTGACTGGTACGTCGCAGTTTATTTGTTTGTTGCTCGCAACACAGCTTTCAGTAACTCATAGTCGGTAACTACGGGGTAGCGAGCAAGCGATCGGACTTTTACAGGAGTCTCAGAGCTCGTTCCCACTTGTCGGATGTCGGATCCGTATATTAATCGGATGTCGGCCTCAAAACTAATTGAATATACGGATCCAACACCCAACGAGAACTTTGTCTATTCAGTATTACTAATCGCATTGGATAAAGTGGGAATAAGGGTCTCTTGAGAATGCTGCATAGAGCTTCAGAATATTCCAGACCACCCGGTATTGGAATTTCACAAACTGAATGCGTCAACATTCTTAATTTAAAATACACATGATCTCTTATCATTGGGCTTCTTTGCTAAATCAAAATAGCTTAACGAGCTATGGAGAGGGCGATGCTCGGAGTCTCTTTGCGCGATCGAATCAGGAATGACGAGATTCGTAACAGAACCAAAGGTACCGACATAGCCAGACGGATTAGTAAGTTGAAGTGGCAGACAGAAGAACCGATGGCCGATGGAGTCGCAAGGTTATGGAGTAGAGACCACGTACCGACAGCCGCAGCGAGGGCTTCCACCCACAAGATGGAAATACGATCTGACTATAACCGCAGGATCGCGCTGAACGCAAGCCGCATACACGCGGTCCTATTAGAGATTACTTGGGGAGGCCTATGGCCAGCAGTGCACGTCTTATGGCTGATATGATGATGATATAATATACGTGTAATTATTAGAACAGTCCATAGTCTCAGTGGCATAGGTGCCAATAAACAAGCCTGGGACTGATCGGGGTGTCGATTGGCGCGTTCAATTATTAGAACACACCATCACGTCAGTACCGGTGTTAGATGGAAGTGGTGCTATCCCAAGTCTGAATCCGAGTAACTCATTAATGTCAATTATCACAATCACAGTTGTATTTACCAAATTTTTTTTTGGTGAGTACCTTGTGCTGAACTACTCAGACGTTGATTCCAGCGCCACCAGAGGAGAGGGCAAGGTCGCTTATGAATGAATTGCCTTACGCCTGATTTTACCTGCGTACCCGTCAAAACCCGCCGCCAACGCAGGTAAAATCGGATAAGAGCAATAGAGGCAGACAAAGAGGGTTTATATTACTGTAGCATAAGGTCAAATAATCAACCATATTTAATTACCTCAATTAAATTATAATAAAATTTAAGTTATAAACAGAATAATTTTATTCATAGTTATAGTGTGGGCTGCATGGAATGCACCCAACGTTTTCATAACTCTCCTCTCAAACATAGTTGCCAATATAGTGATTGTAACCTTTCATATGTCCAGTTTCAGTATCGCGCAAAGAATAACAATGGGTCTACAATCACCTTCCTCCCCAAAGCCATATAGGACTTCAACTCATACATGGGGGTTGATACAGCAGACAGATTGAGGGCACTCTACTTTGATAGGAAGTCCCCAAAATAGTGGCATTTGGAGTGGAAACATTCATTTGAAATCTTTTTAGAATATTGTTAGTTAGTGTTAATGACTATGAAGGAAATCAAAGATATAATAAGAATAAGTCTAGGATATTAAATTAATACTTAGAATAAATATAAACAAAAAACAACAAAGTTTTCTTTACTACCTTAAATTCATACGAATTTATAATTACTTCATTTTTCACTAGCAGTGCCCGCGACTTCGTCCGCGTAGAATAGTGACTTTGGGGGGTATAGTAGCCTTTTCCCCGTTTTTTCAACATTTCGCACTAACGCTTTCGAAACGCTCCTATTGGTCTCAGCGTAATGTTATATAGCCTAAAACCTTCCTCTATAAATGGATTATCCAACAAAAAAAGATTTATTCAAATCGGACCAGCAGATCCTGAGATTAGCGCGTTTAAACAAACAAACAAACCAACTCTTCCGCTTTTTAATATTAGTATAGATTAATTTTGGTACGTTCTACACCACTTATGAGTGCGAGGTCGTCAAGTAGTCTTCCAGCTATCGTTGGAACGGCCCCACCGGCGGGAAAGCGGGACAGCGCGCAGGGGCGCTAGGTGGGCGAGGTGGAGTAGAACCGCTTCATGGAGGCGTCGATGTCGACGAAGGCGCCGCGGCGGGCGCCAGCGACACGAACGTGTGCGCCAGACGCTCAACTGCGCGCGCCTGCGTGTACCAGTAAGGTACCAGAACCGACAGATGGTGGTATATCCATCGAAAACAGTGCAGCTCAGATGCACAAGTCGGTGAAGGGCAGCAGCTGTTAGAATGTGCAAGGAATATCGTAAAGGTGAAGTATTTTATCTTGTGGATACGTATATATATATATATATTTTACATTATAATTTTATTACAGTTTAATCGAATTTAGAAACTTATAACGGCTACCTAATCAGAAGAATAAGTCTTTTACAGAGTTAATGTAGTCAGTAATAAAAAAAATACATTTTATAATTGTGTTTATTTGTAAAATTTCATAAGTAGAACAAGTAGCATAAATAAATTAATGCTAGGGACACATGTAACACCTACATGTTATAAAAAAATATCGTAGTATATTTTTACATAAATAAAATTGATATTAATTACCGATGCTGATAGCAGTGTGGTAAATATTACCGTCACTTGGAAGAAAATGTAAATAAACGGGAGACACGGACAAAGTGCTCATGTGATGGTTTATTACAACTTGTGACTAGTTCTTACTTTAAATTATTATTACTAAATCTAACCCTTCCTTATCCTAGGTATGAAAATGGTCCTACCTCCCGCTTAAGTTACTTCGAGGGTTACATTTGTATTGTGATATCTTAATAAAACATGTCTGAAGTTGATTCCCAGTTTAGTGCAGAAAAATATATTTCTATAATATTATCTCGTGGCCGTGAGGTAGAGTAGAGTAGTACCTCTTATGTACCTACGTGTACGAGACGACTAAGGCACCAGAACCGTCAGATGGCGGTTTATCCATCCGAAACAGTGTAGCTCATGTGCACAGGGCGGGGATGGACAGCAGCATCCTCGTCGCGCGGAATCTGCGATCTGCGATTGCCAACACGCTTACCCAGCACGGCAATTATGAGCAAAATTCCTCCTTTCTTGGGGAGGCTTATGTCTAGCAGTGGATTTCCAGTGGCTGATGTGAGGAATATTATGCCGAGACGGTACTACCGCCATAGGTAGACCTGATCGCTGGCCCGTGGAACCAGTTTATTACTTGTTTGTTTACACCTCGTGACACAAGGCTTTTAGATTTTTACAGGAGCTTTAAGAGAGCGAGAAATTTATTTATTCAGTATTACTTATTGTATTACATAGTGAGAAGAAGGGTCTTCCAAATAAACTGCATAGAGCTCAGAGCAGAATATTCAAGGCGTTGTGATCAATAAGAGTCATTATTCTTAATTTAAAAATATGTATTTACACGTGTAATTATTGCACTGGAAGCGGCACAGGTGCCAATAAACAGGCCCAGAACCGACGCACCGTCACGTGGTAACAGTGTTAGTCGGAATACGTAAACCCCAAGTCTGAATCAGTATAAATATAAATGACTTAGATTAGTCACAACAATAAATTACTCAGATATTCAGAATCAATAGATATTGCCTTATATACCACAGTGGTGGCAAATAAGTTGACGGTCATCTTGATCACGGCCGACTCTTTAAAAAGCCTTATCACTCCTTTTAGACGTAGACTTGTGACGGCGAAAACACGAGCCATTCGACATCTAAAGTGTTTCGGGGAAGGAACTTCCTCACATATGTTGAAGCGTCGCCTACTACCCTTTAGATCCCAAGTTACGTCGACGACTCGACAACGAGCGGTAGAAAACACACAGGCAAAGTCTTTCCTCATACTTTAAGGTTCTACACCACTTATGAGTGCGGGGTCTTTGAGTAGTCTTCCAGCTATCGTTGGAACGGCCCCACCGGCGGGATAGCAGGACAGCGCGCAGGGGCGCTAGGTGGGTGAAGTGGAGTAGAACCGCTTCATGGTGGCGTCGATGTCAACGACGGCGCCGCGGACGTCGTGTGCGGCGGGCGCCAGCGACTCGAACGTGTGCGCCAGACGCTCAACCGCGCGCGCCTGCGCACACACACACTTGCTCGGTACAGGCTCAGGCTACAGTCTAGTCGCACTCAGATTACTCTCCTATTCAATTTAATTTCCTTAATACAGAGCAGCCTTGGTTTAACAAATCGGAAGGGAGCAAGTGAATAGTATATATATTTAAGTTGGTTCAAGATTTGTTAAAAAGAGTAAAAAAAAGTTTTTCTGCGACTGATAAAGAACACCTTTTGCATTTCTAAGCTATTGCAATTGGAACCTAACAATAGTGACGAGCTGCAGACATTTTTTTCAATCATACAACAAGATTGTTTGCAAGAAAAACGTATCGAACATAAATCCTATACTTTACCTATAATTTTTTGACTCTTCGTAATTGGTTATAAAGATTGATCGCAAAAAATGTTCGTAAAGAAAAGGTATAATTTTACATTGATGCTTATGGGAATTTGAAGGAGATCCCGATGAATTTGTTAAATTAAAGTAATCGTTACATTAAAGTGGCATACAGGTATTATTGATTAACAAGATTGTGAATTTACAAGATAGCGGCCTCAACCCATCCGAAACTTTACACGTTAGATATTCAGTTGAAAGGTTTTAATTTAACACTTCTATTATTAAGAAAATACATTTCATAATATTTTATAAAATTTACACGTTCACTATTTACAATAAAACTAATTCTCAAACTGCTTTAAAAAGTCTCAACTACCTTGCCGCAGAACGGTTGCCGCTAGGTAACCGTAACGTCGTACAAAGAATGTTAAGATTTTTATCATAAAAACTAGTCCTGATTTGGGAGCACCATCCGGGTGTATCTCTTTTTGAAGGATCGTGGTAGCACAACATCATAAATTATGATGTGCTACCACGTGATGTTATGATTCATAATACAAATAAAATATAGCCTTTGATCCATCAAATATGACTGTTCAATTGAAAAGTATATACACCTCAACCGGTTAAAATCATTACCTGAACATGTGAGGCTTCTGCGAGCCGTTCCATGGCCTGTGAATTAACATGCGACGCGTGCGCTAGCTGACCCAAAGCAGACGCTTGATCAGCCATCACTTTTAACTGAAACACACATTTTTGCACTATTCATAGTTTTATTAAGAACGCCTCCACGCTTAACCGAAATCTGAGTGCAACTCAAACAGATATATTTTTTACATACATTTAATACTAATTTAATAATTAATTTAATACATTTAATGATTAGGAGCTTATTCAAACAAAATAATATTCAACCTATCTATCAAGGGGTCAATACCAATAAAAGGATTTCGGATGTATGTGACAAATAAGTTGTTACACGCCAAATTCTATCTACCGATTTTATTGTTATCAGAATTAACTAATGTCTTTCACTATTTGAAAACTACTAGGCCAATATTTGCTTGCTAATTAGAAAACGTCATAAAGAGTTTGGTTTATCCTGAATCCATTGTATGGTGCCTTAAATGCAAGGACTATGTTAGTTTAATTTGATACAGAACTAATTAATATAATTATACCGGGTAAGAAACCAATGAGATGGACAAAAACAATAAAAAAATAGATTTTCATGGAATAATCATGCATTGCGGGCGTAAAGATGAATTAAAAATATCTAATAAAATTATGTGAATCTGTAAAACATGCTAATAGTTTAAAGAAACTTGAGTAAGCGAATTCCCAAAACATACCAGTTTCTCCATAATAGCTATATGTCGATCTTCTGTACTGGTCGCAGCTTCCTCGAACATCAACGCTGGTTCCGAATCCTCGTTGTTCGGCATTGCAGTCTCCTCGCTGAAGAAACTCTCGTCCATGAAATGAGTTTCTTGTTTTACTGTATTTTGTTCTTCCGTGGTAATTAAGTTCATGTCACCATCTGCAGCTGCTGATATTAAAAATATTAGTCAATCATTCAAGTCAAATTTATATTATAATTATTTTTTTTTAAGTAGCAGAGGTGAGGTTATTCAGATGATCCTGTTTTTTAATTTAATAATGCCAAAATATACAAACAACAAACAACACAATTACAATTTGTAAATAGCTGAGAATACTGACTGACAGATGTTACTAAGATCTTTGAACCAATTGGTTAGGTCTTTGATAGACTAACTGGTCAAGTTGATTTTGTGAGATAAAAGCTTTCCAATGTTTATGTAATTTATTTGTGTCTTTGAAATTTATAAGCATATGTTGCCGTTAGGCCCGATATATATAAAACCTTACTGATATTATACAAAGAAACTAATAAACAGATGTCTGCTACAATACTGATCAGGATGTTAGACTAGGCATAAATTGATAAATGTAATTTGTTATATTCATTAATCCAGCAATCCAGCAATTATGTAAAAAAATAATATTTTTATAGATTATTATTTGTAGTAGACTAGAGTAGATTAACTCACACAAATTTTTAAAAGATGTATATGCTACACATCTTTTAGAGTACTTTTTCACATAGAGTAGGTATTTTAAAGAAATAAATGTGATACATACCTGCTACATTTGCTGGACTGTCATCAGCCAGAAACAGTTCAAAGATTTTCTTTTCAATATTAGAAGACAAACTGTTGGGATTTCCGCCACCCGACTGAACTTTTGATCTCACAGATGATTTCTTGTCAGCCCAGTACTGAACATATTACATTAGTTAACAATTTCACAAAATAAAGAAATCTATAATTATTTTCATTATTCATGCTTATAAGCCAGTAATAAGTTCAGAGACAAATGATAGCTTTAACATAACAATATCCATAAAAAAATTACATGCTTTTATAATTATTGAAAGACAAAAACATTTTTCAATAGTTTATAGAAGAACTTACAATTTTATAAAACATAATAAATAATACATTTTAGTGTAAAATGCTGCCTTATATTATGAAAACTTTTTAGCTGATATAAATAAAAATAGTATAAGTCAAATTTAGTTTAGGTACATTAATCTACAATAGTTTGATTAAAGAATTAATATAGGAGTAGTTTAAACTTACTTTTATCCATGATTTCATAGGTCTGGTTGGTCCATTAATATTATTTACTATCCTTGTAAGTTTGAACCACAGTTTTTTGCTCCGTTCCCGTCCCTCAAGGCCACGTAACTGCCCAAGGGCTAGTTGGGGATGCTCCTCCATGAAATTTACAATAGCCATCACCTGCTCCAGGCTGGGTCTAGACTAAATAACAAATTTAATTGGATCATACAACTTTCACCTCATTAAATAGAGGTTTCAATGTCTTTTATTATTGTTCTTATTCATATTTTCGCTCATTATAAGCTCATTATGAATTTAATTTGCTTGTTATTAAATGTTGTACATTACTGGTAAAATACATCACCATTAGTTTTTTAATTATTTCATTTAATTTACTTTATGGCTTATTTAGTTATATTTAACTTTTAATTATCCTAAAGTATAAAATAGCAAATATTCAAGTTTTTTATGTAATACCACTTTATTTAATACATGGCATGGGATTTGCCATGTAGTAAACATCATGGTCATTATTAACAACTAGGAATAATCTCTTTAAATAATCATGTCGTGTGATTATTGACCTGAACCATAAATTGTCACAGGAAACTCGTTAAATATTAAGTCGCTAGATTCATAACTCATTACGTGAGTTCCAGGTCACCGTAGTACTCATTGTTTGTGAATCTTACAAGAAAATAGATTCTGAGTAGCGGCTAACGATCCCTATGAGTACTCGTTGAAGTGAACACCGGCTTTTCTCGAAGTGAATAAAATAATGCAAGGTTGGTACAAACCGCTATTGGACGATCCGACATGATAGCCAATTTCACTTTAGGCAGGACATAATATTACATTTTAACATGTATAATAGAATAAATCAGTCACATTATAATGTTTTTAAACACTATTCACATGAAGTCCTTAGGGAAAACGTCGTCGACAATACCACATGACAACCATTGGTTGGGGTTGGGGCGCTGCGTCGCTTTCGTATATTAAGTGACATTTAGTGCTGCACAAAACTTTGATCAATCATTGTAATCGATAAAAAATAAAAATAAATTTTAAATTATTTTTCAGATAACTGAATTAAACAAATGAAACCATTTTTTTGTCCAATAATATTAACAGTGTCTTGAAATTAAAGTAAATAATAGAATTTTAAAAACTAAGTTAAGTTAATTTATCTTTAGTAAGTAAAGTTCAAGTGATTGTATAAAAGTCATAAAGAAAATGTAAAGATGCACTTTTTTATTTGGCATTTTATTTACATTTTATTTTATTTTATTTCAATTAAAAGCAGAACTTTGCAATTGATGTTAATTTATAAAAGCGAGGTGATAAGTTCAAAATTGAGTGTAAAAATTTTACAGATTTGGGCAGGTTGATATGTTGTTGTGTTACAAAATTTCTGGAAGGGCCAAAGATTTTAATGTGAGAAATTAAGGTTTATTTTAAAGTTTTAATTAAGCTTCGCCAAGTTGTACTTTAGTACGTTTGATTTTTATACTATGCATAAAATTGCAATTTTATATACCTACATTTTCTTAGAGTACTTAGTGCAACGATAAAATAAATACAAATGAATTATGTAGCAATGCTTATGATTATTGTTCCGTAAAAGGTTGTTGTATGATTTTATTTATTAGATACTGGAAGTTGTTCTATTTTAAATATACTATTAGAGACCCGGGGGTGTAAAGTAGATAATATAATGCAGTTACTAATATTATGACTAGTCTATACTTCAGGATATATTATATCCCATCAAAAACAATACTTGTCAAAAAAAACCAAGTCTCGCAATTCAGTTGTTCTGCAGTAAAAAGTTGTGAGATCCATGTAATACCAAGTCGGTTATTAATTTATTCAGTCTCTACTTAAGCGACTTTCTGTCTTAATACGTCCAGTCTCTAAGACCACGATCGTGGTCCATAACAATTGAAAATCAATTGTGTCTGGAATCTTCGTAGTTGAAGCATTAAGTTGTTACGTAATAATTAACAGCATCTTATAGTGACGCATATCGATATTAAAATTCTTTAATGTTTTATATAAACATATTGAGACTTGGCCAAGTCTCATCGCACTAAATAATTGAATTTACATGTGTTTTCAGGCGATTGAATTTACACGTGTTTTCAGGCGATGGCCAAGTCTCAATATGTTTATATAAAACATTAAAGAATTTTAATATCGATATGCGTCACTATAAGATGCTGTTAATTATTACGTAACAACTTAATGCTTCAACTACGGCGATTCCAGACACAATTGATTTTCAATTGTTATGGACCACGATCGTGGTCTTAGAGACTGGACGTATTAAGACAGAAAGTCGCTTAAGTAGAGACTGAATAAATTAATAACCGACTTGGTATTACATGGATCTCACAACTTTTTACTGCAGAACAACTGAATTGCGAGACTTGGTTTTTTTTGACAAGTATTGTTTTTGATGGGATACAGTATTACTGAATCCATTGCGACTACCTACAAGTTAGATTGCAAAGTTATTTTTATGCAGAAATACGATTAGGTAATAAGAAATTTATAAATACTTAGGTACTTAAAGCATCAATATTTAATTTAAATTATTTATTCGAACAACGTCTAAATTGTAAGCAAATAATATCAGTAAACCAATGAGAGTAGCCTTTAGTCGTCAAACTAATAATATAGCAATCGAAATTATCAATGAAAATCCCAAACTTATAGGTAAGAATTCTGGGCACATCCGAACAGCATTGGGTCGCTCGCGCGTATGAGCGCGGCTGCTGCTCGCTCGGCGACATTCACTTGCGCACGCCCCGCCACTGTCCCCGCCGCGCCACTGTCCCCGCCCCGCACCCTCGCGCGGCGCGTAGCAACGGCCGTGCTAACTCGCTAGCGTCTATAATTATATAATAATTATATAACTATACAACCTTACGCACTCGTAATAAGTACTAATACGCACGTAGGTACGTTTTTTGCATTAATAAATAATTTAATACACGTGTTTTCATGACGGGAATACCGATTGGCTGTATGGGCTTAGTTTTTTTTTGCGGTTTTTTCTAGATTTTTTAGTTTTTCCTTGATTCATTCGCCAAACACTACTTACATTCCAAATTTGAAGCTTCTAGGTCTGCTAGAAGTGCCTTAGACTTTTGATGATCATGAGTCAGTGAGTGACAAAATTAAACAAAATTAAGAAATTTGACCCGTTATAATTCTTAAAATACTGGTCCAAATTGAATGAAATTTTAAATATGCGTGTCTTTACAATGCCTGCATGGTTACTGAAAATTTCAGTCTTCTAGTTTTATCCACAACGAAGTTAAAGGGGGTCGAAAATGGCCTGAATTGCTCCGAGTTGCTTCGAGAAAAGGATAGTACGGCCGTGACGCTTTTTTGCTCGACTTGGTGGGGGCACTGCCGTGTCCCCAGATACGTATGTGCACACAGCACACCTGTGCCTGCCGACCGCTGCCATCGGGGGCAAAACACATGGCACACAAGCCAATGTGCCCTCCCCCGAGGTCGTCGACGCGCAGCCGTAGGCTGCGCGGAGGCGACTACGGCACTCTGCGCCTTTGTCGCAGTATCAAACGCCGCCGATTAATATCGGCCGGTCATTGGGTTGCGGTGAACAACAGTTTATCGTTGCTCTTCATGGGGTTGCGGTCTCGGGCTCGTGCCCGAGTTATGTTCGACCTCACCGGCCGTGAGTTCTCGCTGGTAGGCCCTGGAGTCCGGTGGTCTGGCGTGCAGCGGCGCTATGTTGCGCAGGTGCAGGTTCACCAGGGAGGCTTTGTCGGCGCGCGTGAACATTGCGCTCGACAATCTGCGAATGAAATCTTCGATGTATTCTGTTCTCAGGTCGCGGTGTATCGTCGCGTTTCGTAACATGCGCGGTGCTCCGACGATTGTGCGTAGAACGCGGGATTGTTGGGATTGAAGGCGGCCTCTGTTGGTCCGGCTGGTTAGTGCGTACCATGCCGGGGCTGCATTCAATGTGCCCTGGTTTTTTTTAAATCCAGTTTCTTTTTTAATTTAATGCTCTAACTTACTGCTTAACTTATTTCTACCTGAAATGTACAACGTGCATAATATGTTGAACTGTACAAAAAAATATAACTTTATTATATAAAATAGACTGGTAAATAATTGATATTTTTATTGTAACTGTGTCAAAGATAAATAAACTAATAAAAATAAAATAATAATTTATTTCTCACTACTAAGAACAATATTTACGACTAATAATTGAAGCGATGTGAATAAAGTCTAAAATGCTAATTCTAGGAGACAATGTAGGTTTGCAAACCCATATTATAAGGTCACCAGGCTCCTCCACGTTCAAAACTTTTCTTACTGTAGTGCGTTTATTTTAATATAGGGCAACAATTTGATATACAAAATTGTTTATCAAATATATTGTTGTATATATTGTTTCATAAATTCATCGGAATCATTTGATTATTATGCCTTAAATAAAAATGATTTTTTTCAAAATGTATCCGTGAATTAAGTTAGCGGCAGCTAGAGGACGTAAAAAAACAACATTGCTTTAACTAAGTAATTTATTTATAAAGAATGACAAAATAATCATTATCCTCCAGGACATAGGCCTCCCCAAGTAATCTCCAATAGGAACGGTTGTATGCGGCCTGTGTCCAGCGCGATCCTGCAGTTTTTGTCAGATCGTCAGATGGACCATCTTGCGGGTGGACGCCCTACGCTGCGCTTGCCGGTTTACCGGAAACGTTTAAGTTGTACACCCAGAATAACACTGGTTTCAAGTTTTGACAGCAATAATGGTATTGGAGTACAGGTCCAGATAGATGACCATGCAATTTTTACCCCCGATATAAATTTTGCAGCAAATAATCACTAATCTCATGTAATGCTTTAGATGTTGATTGATTTGCGCGGAAACCATATTGTGATCTTGGAAATCATATCATTACAAATAAGATATTCTAAGCCTAGAATTACAAATTTTTTTAAATACTGAAAGAAAGAATGACAATATTGAAATAGGTCGATAGTTACTTGGTAAGTTTCTATCTCCACTTTTGTGTATTGGGTGAACGATAACATTTTCCAGTTATTCATGAAAAACACCAACTGAGAAACAAACGTTAATAATGTACGTCAAAGGTGGAGTAAGAATACCTCTTTAAGATACCGGCAGAGATACTGACTCAGCCAAATGTACCTGTAATGTCTCCCAACTCCATCTTCATCTGTATTCAAAAGGGTAAACGAATGACTTTGAGCACCAGTGCAGGAAGCACAATCAAAAGGCGTGTAAAGGGTTTTCGTATTTTCAAGAGAGTCCTCAGCAAGAGTTTCACCAGCGTTAACAAAATAGGTATTAACCTGAAGAGCTGACTTAATTGGGTTCTTACTCAGACATAATAAAATCCCTAAACTGGTTTAGTTTTGGTATTAAAATTTGCCACTTATCTTATTACATTCCAAATTCGATTAGGAACCCGTCCAGCCCCAGGGATAAAATTGTTACTGTGGGATATACTTAGGGGATATAAATATATAGTCGCAGGCTTCTTAATGGATCTTATTAAGATACTCTTACAATTCCGTAGAATATTCATTTGATTTGCAGAGTATATAGTACATACATGGGGAGTATCAATTGTCGTAAGAGACGACTGAGGTACCAGGACCGACAGATATTGGTATATCTACCCGAAATAGAGTAGCTCAAATGCAACAGGGCGGGGATGGGTAGCAGCATCCCCGTTGCAAAGCTACGCTCTGCGATTGCCACTACGCTTGCCCAGCATGGCATTTACGTTCAAATTCCTCCTTTCCGAGAGGCTTATGTTCAGCTGTGGACGTTTCTAAGGCTGCCATGATGATGATAGTAAATACATAAATAAATTCGCGTAACATCTCATATATTGACGAACGCCGAAATCCTAAAATAAATCACTTGTGCTACTGATATCAGACAACAATGGCATGACATACAAAATCATTTAGTACATACAAAATAACACCCAGACGCAGAACAAATACAAATATTTATTATTATATTTAAATTCAGCCCTAGAACATCCTATGTTGGATAAAGGCCTTTCCAAGTAAGGGCGAATTTTGCCAATAATTTTTGGGCAGGCGTGGTGGCAATTGCAGAGCGTAGCTTTGCGACGGATATACTGCTGGCCGTCTCCGTCCGTCAATAAATATGGCAATATACTTCATCGCCTCTTACGACACCTAGTACAGGGCCTCTCCCTTCTATTCTACTCTACTTTACCGGTACTCCACGGCCAAGTGGTTGAGGATTTATATTCATAAAAATTCTCCATTGTCAATAAGGGTCTGCACAAGGCGTGCGGACTCCGCGCGTCTGATCTTCCCACTGGGGGTGCACGGAAATGCGGGTACCACGCCGATGCCTCCCCGAAGTCGTTTATAGTCGCTTAGTTTAGCTAAAACAACAAATACAGTTTTGCATCAAGTAAAATTGCAGATTATATTTCTAATTATAACATTTATTTAACTAAAATGTATGCCACTTATTCATTGAGTAAAAGACGTCAATGCAATGGCAATAAAATAAGTATGAACATAGTTAAGTATATTACCAGCAAGTTTACTTAATTTTATTAAAAGTTGCCTTTACTCTCACCCAAAGGCGTATATAAAGGGGGGGGGGGGGGTAGGGGTGTCCTCAGTTTATACTTTACTTTTTACACTCCTATTGTTATACATGTTGATTAATAGACAACTTACAATTAATAGCGTGATGTATCTGTTCCCTGATGCTGTGCAAGTCCTGGCCAACCTGTACGACGATCGCGGCCGCGGGCCCCTTCTCACTTAGGCACACCACGCTTTCTAGTACTCCTGGCACTGAACCAATAACGCCTTCTATTTCTTCTGGAACTACCTATAGATAGAAAAATGATTTTAAGGTATATAATAAGTAGAACAATCGAAAGTACTATAAAAACAGTAAGAGACTCCTGGGTACACTCCTGGGCTCTAATTAAACATTGTTTTTACAATAGAAGAAAAAAAGATTTTATTGCCTCATGATACAAATTGTCTCCGAATCTGTCCTTGTGAACTTCACTTATAATCACGTCCAAATCTTTCATCGATCTCAAATGACCTAAGTTCTGGCAAGTTCTTCAAAATTTCATCGGAACCGAATCGCTAGTCAAGCCGCGAATGCGTAACCGTAATTTAAAATACACTTTGAAATTCGTTCATATTTACTCTTCGAAGTGTACATGAAATGAACTGTCATTACCTACTGAGGTATTTAGTTTTTCTAGGAGTACTATAATGAGTTTAAGCAATTTGTATTAGAAGGCGTAACCATAATAATACTACTTTAAGTCTTTGTAAGTATATCAAGTGATATATAAAGAAAAGCTAGTTATGATATAATTATTTAAATTAATAATACTTAAACTTAAAAATTGTGATAAAATGATTTTCTTTAAAACGCAATGTTATGATGCAAAGCGATACATATAATTATATACATATACCTTTGCCACAATGCTTAAAAAATATGTCGTTGTAATACTTACATGGTAATTTAAATACTTAAACCAACATTTCTTCCTTCCAAGAAAGGTAAAGTCTTCGTTGTCATCACTAGAAAACATGTCGCCAGTCATGTACCAACCGTCATCAGTAACTGCTTCTTTGTAAGCAGCGTCGTTTTGGTAGTAACCCTGAGAAGAAAATTCATTATAAACCAAACTATTGAAATCATCATCATCACATCAACGATGGTACAATAACTTGGCATATTGATCAAGACCCCGCAAGACATTAAGATTTTTTTAAATAATAATAACTTTATTCAACAACGAAAGGAAACTTAAACTAAAATACATTTTGATACTTAGGTACCTAAACTAGGTCTAGCCTGTTCTTATAGGCACCTAGTTTAAGCCTAGCATTAAGATTTTGAGGAAGTTTAGCACATAATTGGCTTAGTGGCATATTGTAGGTGCTGCATAGAGATACTGCTGTACCTTCCGGTACCTCAGTCACACCTATGTATAAGTATAGCTCTCTTCTCTCTTTGCATATACCACACGTCTTTTTTTAATATTGACCATACACACAATCAATCAATGTTCTAAAGCCACTGTAAGGATTTGCACTCTTTCACCAGAAACAGGGATTGTATAAAAACATCAAAAGTATGAACGCGGATACTTTGAATAAAAACTAGCTAAATAATAAAATACTTGAGGTATATAAAAAACATACACCTACCTATGTGAACTTAAATCAACCATCCACATATACTAAATAACTTTCTCTTTGAGTTAGACAGTTTTCATCTAATCGGTTTGTCATTGATTCAAATAGGTACTCACGTTAATTTTAATATTGCTAGCCCTACTGGAGGAAAAAAGTCAATATTATATTGTCTCTGAGCTCCCATTGAATTGAGCGGCACATTAAAGATGCAATCATCTTTTATTTATTAATGGAGTTGCGACTTACCTTGAAAACACATGAATCACTTTTAAGATATAGCTCTCCTTTTTTATTCGGCTCTATAATCTCCTCACCATTTTCAGATACCATCTGAAAACATAATTAAAAGAACAGTTAAAATCTCAACAGTGTATTACTGTTAATCTAAATTATACAAATTTTCGCTGAACAAATAAATCCTATTTTGTTCATGTTACAGACAAAATCAGCCATTTACCCATTTACCTTGTATAATATTGTGTTTATTATGTTTCCATTTGAATACCACGGGACACCGGGACCTGGCATAGTAATGAATCCATGCATCTCTGTCATGCCCACGCCATTGCTCAGGTGTGCTGATTTAGACAACTTTTCCTGTATAAATCAATATTTAAATGTTCTTTAGTTTATCAATATGCAAACAGACCTATTTATTTGAGTAAGTCTTATTTCAACAGGTTACATAGGTAAATACAAGGTCTACATGGTAACTACATTCTTATCTATCGATTGTTGCAACCACGAGACTGCTAACATTGCTGTTTAAGTTAAAGGGAGAAAGATAAAAATAAATATTGGGCAATGTGACCTCCTCCTGATAATATCCTAAGGTCGACGCACGACGTCTTAACAAAGGCTTATTTAAATAGGGAATTTATTAAAACAAAATCCTTAAAATAACCTTTAATTCTGTAGCAGTGTTTGCAGTGAGTGGAGCTCCTGTGATGACTACAGTCTCCAGACAACTCAGCTGGTCAGGGGCCGCTGACGCTGCTAAAGATTTGGCGAACGCTGGGCCAAGAAGAGTCCAGGAGGGCTATAGCAAGGAGAAAAAATACGTAGGTACATATTTTTAATATTTCTTAACTCTTTACTTTATTTTTTATTGTATCAATAAACGTTGTTTCGAATACTGTCGCAGATAAAAGATGAGTCAGAGAGGTACAGACATCGGTTGAGTCAGTTGATGAAGATGAGTGTGTGTTTACTATTTGTCTAGTTAATTACAACCACCA
Source organism: Heortia vitessoides (assembly GCA_020976665.1). Classification (NCBI taxonomy): domain Eukaryota; kingdom Metazoa; phylum Arthropoda; class Insecta; order Lepidoptera; family Crambidae; genus Heortia; species Heortia vitessoides. The sequence goes on from JACJUM010002543.1 coordinate 8,669,978, forward strand.
ATCATGCACCGTCAGGTACCGGCAGAGTACAGGGGGAGTTACTATTAACTCCCCCTGTACCGACAGAACCGACAGATGGCGGTATATCCGTCCAGAACATTGTAGCGCAAATGCACAGGGCGGGAATAGACAGCAGCATCCCCGTCGCTTAAGCCACGCTTTGCGGTTGCCAACACGCTCGCCAAGCGCGGCAATTATGAGCGAAATTCCCCTGCTTTCGGGGAGGCCTATGTCCAGCAGTGGACTTCCAATAGCTGATTATGATGATGAATCATCACAAACTTTTCAGCTACATACATATTTTAAACTTCAGCAACAAACCTACGATTTAATAAAAGTATTTGTGCCATAAAATCTACTACTCAGTTACTCGGTGACAATTTCACAAATCAACAACATAAATCTATCGTCATCTTTGAAGATAAGCCATTGCGAGTTTAAAATTATACTGAAATTTTGACAGATTTGTGTAGATTATTCAGTTGCACTACGACTATGCAACAGATCAACTTTAGATACAAAGGATCGCTTTGTGTATATTTTAGCGTCAATGGACATATTTTATACGGCACGCATATTCCATGGACATTCTTTGGCGCAAGTAAGCTGCATGGCGCACTCACTCATGCAGTCGATACTTGATGTTAAATTTTTCGAGTCGGTGTTCGAGTCAACATCCTGAGGTGGCCATAAACCTTCCTGGGGTGGGGACCTTCTACGGAGTACTATATACGCTTATGCATTAACATTATTAACACTGTTAAGCTTGACTCTAATTAAAGAGAGAAGAGACATTAAATCATATATTATAGGATAGTTTATTGTGAAATAAATGTATATTTAGTTAACGCACTCGAAATTTCTCCAAAATGTCTAGGACGTGGTTGAGGGTCGGTATCGCCGGCGTCATGAGTAATTTGACTCCGTACACAGGGCAGGTAGTCATTAGCAGCGTGTGCGTCATCCACTGAGCAGTAGAGAGCATCATCGCCATCGTTGTGGGATGAGGGAATTTTGTGTGATGTGACCTGTTACCAGTGAAATTCATATTGAAACTATCCTATACTAAAGACATATCTATCCATTCATAACATTGTTCTTCACATTTAAGAGCTAATCCTAGGAGCAACTTGGTCCTGTTAGCATTAGTGGGCAAACTTCATAATACGTCTACAGGACGAGTAGTTAATGCTACTACTAGTTATGACTAGTAGTAGAATTAACTACTAGTTATTACTAGTAGTAGAATTAACTACTAGTTATTACTAGTAGTAGTATTCAGTAGTACTATTGATATTTATATCTATCATGTACAAAAATGACCAAGATAAAGGCGTTCCGACCGAGTCCAATTCTTATAAGTTCATGAGATGCAATTTGTTTTAGCAAAAACATCTCCTTGTTTTTTAGACTAGTTTAATTAATTGACTAGTAGAACTATTTTACTATTTCAATAAAATGCTCAAAATTTCAAAAACGTTTCACTCTCTCCAATGTAAAGGATAAGAATATTTCTGTTCTTTTTACTTCTTTGAGATAATACTCCAAACATAAATTTAACTTATATGTTTATTACGTAGTAAATATTGTCAGAGCTCACCAGAGTGTAGGTAGCTGGGCAATGAGACCGCTGTGAGATAAAAAAGTTGCTTTGGATAGCCCTGAGGAGCCACTCGTAGGTATCAGTAGGCAGGTCGACTCGGAGGACACATCTGATATGCTAGTAACAATTCATTATAATTGAATTATTTTCTAATAGTTAAACCGAAGACTAAGAATCCTTCCTCACCTAATGACATTAGATTAGTTAAGTAAACAAATATGCAGACGACTTGTTTTGTTCCTTATCTTAATGATTATTATTAATTTCTACGCGTGTAGCATATTCTCTTTGTTATATTTTCTTCACAATATTATAAATGCGAAACTATGGATAAATGTGTCTTATTTAACCGTGCCAGATAGCCCCAATGGATTTTAATAATTATTTGTAATGGCACAATACAAAAACAGATAACAGAATACACCAATATTGCATAGTAATATTGGTGTATTAAAATAATGATTCTATCAATATTTTCACTTTATTATAAAATATGTTTTACTTTTTAGTTTAATGTATTTAAAAAGCCGGAATTTTTAGTCTTTTAAACTATATTTTATCTTTCACATTTAAGTTCATTTTATTGTTAAATAATTATTAACTAGAAGGATACTTAATCTGAATATTAGGTAGACAGTACGCAAACGCGGGCTGTTCGATCTCACTTGCTCTTACACAGGAGAATTTCTTTCATCCTGAGGATCCTGATCAAAATAATAAGATAATCTTATAGAAATATTTTATTGACACCGCTTTTTGATATGTACAAAGTTTCATTTAAATCTATCCGTCTAAAGTGGGTTAAAATCGACTTCGAATGCGTCAGTCACAAACATACACACATAAATAATAACTAAAGCTAATATGAAGCATGTAAACCTTAACCTTCAAATATTGCGAACACATTGTATAAAAATAGATATTAATTTCACACCACACGTTATATAGACCTGAGCCTGTGATAAGCAGCGGTAATTTGTGTTGCAGATATCCGACAACAAAAACAAATATAATAATTAACAATAAATGAACAATATACTGACACTATCTTGTGTGCCAAGGACCCACGACGGTTCAATATCCACCCAGAACAAATAGTTATATGATGAATATTTGTGTTTTTTCTGAGTTTCATTTTGGTAAGATAGTTCGATTGGCGTTACACCAATACAGTTGTGCCTGTTAGAAGTAATTTAAACGAAAAAACTATTTTGATTCCTTATTTTGAATAACAATTCTTTAAAACATTTCTACCAATCAATACATTCCTTCTTTAAATATATCTCCCAGGCTACTTACATAAAACTATCCACGTCGTCAGTCTGCCCATCACAAAACTGCTGCAAATATTCTTCGTCATCTGCTACAACTACTGTAGAATTTAAATCGTTTATTGCTGTTTTTACATCTTCGTAACGACCATCATCACAAAACACGATGAATGGTGAGACTAGACTCAGGAAATGACGTAGTTCATCTGAAAAACATATAGTATAGACAACATTGGTATAGAGAAAGGTTTTATCTTTATTCAGCTGCTTAATCTTCCAGAAAAGTGCTTAATAAAAATTATATCAATTTTAGTTAGTCAAAGACTACTAATAAAAACTTAGTTTACACGAATGTCAGACAGTAACGAGTATGATGTGGATTTTTTGTAAAAGGGTCTAAACACATAGTGATATCGCTTTAGGATGAGGGGCGAACAACTACCCCCATCGCTGGAACCACGCCTAAAGTGACTACCTACTGACTGCGTACTGAGAGCGTGTAGCGAGAACACAAGACTACAGATCAAACTATAGTGAACTCCTTAAGTTACGTAAAGTCAATTGTAACAATGAGACAGATTTTTAGAAGTCGACTTACAGCCTTTTGTACCTACTAAGTTTCTTTGCGCTTATACTTTTAACTTGCTAAATTACGTAATTAAATGATAAACATAATATGATATAATATGATATGATATGATAAATATCAATAAACTACTTACAAATAGTAGAGTTTGGATCAATTAGTAATGGTACGACGTCAGCAAAGAGAGCAGCGTAATAAAGAGCTGCCATTTGTTGATGATTCCTCATTACGAACATAACGAATTTTCCTTTTGCATTATTTGCAAGAAGCGCTCGCGCTAGGAGAACAGATCGTCTAAGGATCTGCTTATAAGTGATAACTTCAGATGTATTTTCATTTACCTAAAAAGGTGTTTTAATTACCCAAATTATTATTTGTTATTTATGAAAATAAATTACAAATAATAATTTATGAATATTCATAATCGATAATAATATTATAAAGAGGAAAGATTTGATTGTTTGTTTGACGGGAATAGGCTCCGAATTTACTTGACTGATTTGAAAAAATCTTTTACTGTTGGGAAGCTAAACTATCTCCGGTGAACATAGGCTATATATTTTTTTTAAGTAAGAGATTAGTACTAAAACTCCAATAATGTAAACCAAGGTGTAAAAAAAATCCCATAAAAAAAATTTACATTGCGTACACTGCAAAAATTATTGATAATGACATAGGCTAATATCTTTCTAACCCCCTACTTCCCTAAAATAAGCTGTGGAATTTACCCCGAATTTAACACGAGCGAAACCGCGGGCGGGCTGCTGGTAACATAAATAAAACAAGTCTCTTTAAATGAATATATATAAATCCTACTTTGTTAGACCACAGTAGAATATAAAAAGATCTCTTGTAAAACCAAATTAGTTATTTTTGTAAGTCGCAGTTGTCTTTGGAAGCACCTGTTCACAACTTAGTTACAAAAGTTAATAGGAGGTAAATGTTTAGGTTAACAATGTTTTTGCGACATTGCAACAATTAACCTAGATCTGTGTTTTACACTAAGTACTCTACGTTTCTTTTAGACTCCCCGCTAATTTACAGTAATCCAAAAATTTTATTCCCATTAAAAAAAATAAGAGTAAACAACATTTGAATTCAAATTATCTAGATGTTTATTTTTCTATTTGTATTTACCATTAAGACTTCATTTGATCGCTGCCTCATGCAAAAATAGATTATTTCAGCCAAATTTACGGCATTTCTTTTCTTGATCGAAGCTCCATCCTTCCCTTCTTTTATTACTGCATCTAATATGGAGTCTAAATACAGCTGGCTTATGGTAGGTTCACCGCGGATCACTGTGTGTGACATGTCTCTAAAGAAAAAAAATAAAAATTAATTATATTTGCAAGCATTATTTCCTGATGTGTCGATGTTTGATATTCTTTCACAAAATAACAGAAAAAACGCTTAGGCTAGGCACAACTATCGAAATTAAATGTTAGTAGGTACTTACTTTGAAATCTAGAAGGCTAAAAATATCTATTAGATAAAGTTTTGTATGCCTTAAACTTATATACCACTTCGCTAATTTCAAAAATTATTCCACCGTTTAAGATTTTGTTTACTTACCGAGTCATAAGCCGTTAAGAAGTACCTACGTTTCACTATATAATTAACTAAGATCGACGGAAGATATTCATAAAAAAAATATTACTTTACCAGAACAAAAACTGGTTTTCTTTTCGAGGAAAAAAACTTTAATTAGGACTGCATTACTAACGTAAACAAACTGCACTAGATACGACCTCTCCCAAAAGCTCTTCCTCTCAAATCCTCTCTTCTAACACTACTAGTCCAAACAACTATCGCCCCATTTTCATACTCCCGTACCTCTCGAAAAAGTACATCAATCTAATTGGGTTCAAAACATACATTCGAACTATTAACTAAATTTTAATGCGAAAGTAAGTAATTATAATTGTCAGTCATTTTCTAAGTATCATATAAGTAATAAAACACTTACCTAAATTTACTTATAAGATTTAATCTTTACTAGACTACTGGTACTAGTACCAGTAATAAAATTTTATTACTCAAGTAAACAAAGGCCAGCACTAAAACAACGTAGGACTAATTATACGTTCGGACCCTTCAGTTGTTGTGATTAAATAGACTCTACATTTTTATCGGCCTTTTCTTTATTGACTCTGGCGTACATATCTACATTTAAATGCATACATTCTTATATTAATCATGGTTCTTTGTTGCCGAACTACGAAATTGGATTTTTCATAGTATTTGGCTCATTTAGGAATATATATATATATATATATTATCATTAATTAATGTGGGTTTAAAATTTGGGAGTGTTATGAAATGAAAGTCATGAATAATTATCTCAAGCTCCTATTCATAATACCCAGGCATATTTTTATTATCTGCATTTTAAATACATTTCTCTAAAATAAAAGTTCTATGGGGAAATGCTACAAAATTAAGTATTCCCAATAAATTACTACAATATTGTTCTTACTTTGTAAGATATTTAACAACATTGAGTGTTTTTTTTTTAAATAACTTGTAGCTAGATCAACCAGACATCAATTCCAGACCCCGCTTCTGCTGGGTTCAGAAGATTTGAGCGGTAACGACCGTTATCCATGTACGTCTCTGAGACTCCCTAGACTCGGATGGCCGTCTTATAAGACAGTTAACAAGTTAGCAAAACAGGGGGATTGCGGTACTATCTCTAACAGTTTTACTGCGCTACTAAAGGAATTGGTCTGAAGTGTTTGAATTGGTCTGAAGTGGTATTTCTAACATCGAATACGACAGTCATTTATAGTGTAACTCAACCCGCGTCGGTGCAATCAGGGCAAAAAATGAATATAGTGGATTATCCCTAAGAAATAAATTGACATATCACGGACTTTTTTGTAGATCTTTTTAAGGTGTATAGCACTGAAGTACACTTTTTTAATCTATTACGTCGGGTTTAGCCAACGTTTGCAATGTAACATATATAATCTTAATAAATTACTAAATCGTATCTTTTAAATACAGAAATATAAGTAATGCCATTAGCTTTTTGAAATTTATATTTCAAGGCTGTATTGCATAATTCCGTTGCTAAATCTATAAGACCGCAATCCGCATTAAAAAAAAGAAAACGTCAATTAGCAAATTTGTCATCATTTTGGTTTACAGAGTTTTTACTCTCCTGTTTTTATATTTAAATAATGGAATATTTATAAAAATGTGAATAAGATATTGCTCGTAATTGTTTAATTTTATGAGCACAAGTGTGTTATTACTCATATGGCGTCTTATAGAAACTTTCACTAGTTTTTTCCATTGACTGGTGATTTTGGTTTTTTAAATTGTTATAATTTTAACTAGTATTCAGCAAAATGGCAAACACCGTAAACATTTCAGTAGAAGCACCGATAGAAAATCAAATTCAAGAGATAACCTACGAAGGTCATGAAATTTACCAGGCGTAAGTAACAGTGCAAAAGTATAAAATACATTTGTATGAATAAAAATCAAGACCCGGTGTCAGATTGCACTTAATTACTTATATACTTGTTTTTAATTTCAGGCCTTTGTCTATGTCTGAAAATCTAGCACGTCTTGCTCAAAAGATAGATTTTTCAAAAAGTGAAGATGAGTTTTGCATTGTCAAGAAAGAAGGTGAAAGTAGTTCTGATTCAAAACCAGACGAAGATAACAAAGATGCTGGCTATCAGTCCAGTTTATGGCCTTGGGAATCAGTGCGTAACAGGCTCAAAAATGCCCTTACAGAGGTGTGTGTTTTAGCTGATGTTCTGAACATAGCTAAAGAAAAAAGATACATGGTAAGTTTGTTTTAATCTATAAATATTAAAACACTTTATTTTTTTAGATAACTTTATGAGTGTTAATTACTGAAATCACCAATTCTCTAATATAAAATGTCACTGAACTATTTTCATAAATAAGTAATAGTTTGGTAATTAAGTTACTACTATTGTGTATACTATACATTTAAAAGTATATTGTATTTTGGAGTGTTCATTAACAGTAAGCAGTGCAAATAGAACTCACAAATTTTTTTTTTCTTTTAACTTTATTATAGGTTTTAGACCCAGTTCAACCAGAGCAAGTAGACACCCGACCAATGGTCCAAGTCTATGGAAGAAAAAAGGCATTGGGAGCTGCAGCAGCTGTCCTACACGCTGGAGTGGAACGCCTCAAAGCTAGTGAGAATATGCGCATAAACCGGAATATGCCAGATTTCCACATTGACTTGCTGAGATTACGTCAAAACTGGAGGCTTAAAAAAGTATCTAATACTATAGTTGGGGATCTTAGTTATAGGACAGCTGGCTCCAAGTTTAGCCAAACAGGTGTGTTTGAGGTAAGAGCTCTCTATATATAAACATTATTTCTGTTTTATACAATAGTAAATATCTGTGTAAAGAATAAACAATAATTCGGCATGTAAAACTGAAATGACAGAACCAAAGCAATTTTATTCGATTTTTATGATAATTAATATAAATACAAAACAGCAAGCATTAATTCTCAAAGTAACATATTGAGAGAAGTGTTTACGATATATAAAGTTTTGCTTGCTTCTAGTCTACAAACAATAGGTATATTAATATAGCTCATAATTTTCAATTTCCAGGTCACAAAAGCTCCTGAAGAGCAAATGATGCAAGCAATGACTTTAAATGCGACAGGACCAGCACCATCAGCTCTGCGTGTTACTGTACCTCCAGAACTTCAGGGTGTTGCATTCATATCTGTCCTATGTCAAAAAGGTATTTTATATAATTCTACAGATTTTCCTAATTATCTAATTTGTGCCTGTGGAGTTAATACTCTTGCGACTTGTCTGGGAAAAATAACTTTGATACACTGTTTTTGCACAGAACAAGAGGATGTAGTAACAGCAACCCTCAGCTCGTCAGCGCTAAATTGCCCAGGCACGCTGCCAGGAGACGGCGCGGAACTGCATTGGCAGCAAAAGCTGGAGGCAGCACAGAATGTGCTATTCTGTAAGGAGTTGTTTGCGAGGCTGGCTGCTGAAGCTGTACAACTAGATGCATCAATTCCACATATGGTTGTTGGCAACCAAATCATGGCCACTGTAAGTTAAATGTAACTTCTATATGCAATGTGAGTTATTATTAACACAATCTGTACATAGATAATTATCCTGTCATGATTTTTATAGGTGTTACCTGGTATTCAGCTACTCATTGGACTGTGTCATAACAATGGACAAAATAATCAAAATACTAATCCTGAAGGCGTCAAGGTAAATACTTATTACATTTACGTATTTATATATTCTATTTTGGCGTATAGGTCTGTTCTATACAAAAAAAAATGTTAGGAATAGAATAATTAAATTCAGACATAATCTCATACATTTGACATCTTACACCGAGATAAGTTAAAGCACTTGAGTTATGGATATCAGACAACAATCTCTTGCCTCGACTCTTGGCTCATTAGACAGGTCGAATGAAAGATGTATTCTGTCCACCTTTTGTTACATGTTCAAATCTACTTGCAGTAGTTCTATCGATTTCTAATAATTACATGGGCAGTACAGTGCATAGGTTAGACTAGTCCAAACGACAAGAACCAGTGTTCTTGTCGTATGTCAAGTATGTCGGACTGTGCAGGCGGAAGGCGCGGGCGCGGGCAAGTCGGAGCACGACCACGTGCTGGAGCACTCGCTGCACCAGCTGCTGCGCGCCGTGCACCACGCCAACACGCACCTGCCCTTCCCGCACCCCGCCTCCGGCCCGCTCGGGCCCTCCAAGCGTCGCTGCATCGCCGGTGAATAGCCTCGCCCTGTTCTCGCCGGTCCCCTAGTATCTCATACTCTATCCAACAAAAAAAAAACAGTCTGCAATCTGTTTGTCATCAACTAAAAGTATGTGATGTTTAACATGACTGGTATTTCGTTCCTAAACAGCGATTAAAAATAGAGCCAATCTGAGTGAGCACCGTTTAGATCTAGCTTAAATCTATCTATTTAAACTATTCTGGTTGACTGTAATTGAATTCTTTTTTTGAAGGGCCCGATAGCCCAGTCTCGCAAGATACCGGCAGAGTAGAATAGTACCTCTCTCTGTATTAGGTGTCGTAAGGTACCAGAACCTACAGATGGCAGTATATCCATCCGAATCAGTGTAACTCATATGCACAGGGTGGGAATGGGCAGCGGCATCCCCATCGCGAAAGCTGCGATCTGCGATTGCCAACATGCTTGCCCAGCGCGGCAATTATCTGCAATATTTCCCATTTCTTGAGGAAGCCAATGTCCAGCAGTGGACTTCTAATGGCTGACATGATGATGATGGACGCACAGATGCTAGTACTTCTATTGTGCGCCAAAGTTCGTAGGTTAGATCAATTAATAGGCTTTGAAATATAGTTCTCGATTTATTTGTACGTTTCTTCCCGACATTTGCCATCTGGCAATACTCCAAGAGTCGAGTCTAGGCTAGCTGGCTGCACTTGTGACTGCTTGTAAAATGAAGACGCTCGAAAAATAAAAACATGAAATTAATTAAATCTTAACGGGCATCGAGCCAAATGATGAATTTTAATATATTTTACTTAGGTCCAATGGCAGCGGACCGGTACGAGCTGCTAGATATGAGCAAGGAGCAATCGTTGCTGGAGCAGGTCATACAACAGGCTCAGCATTTCTTCATGCGCAGGCGCAGCGAGTACGTGCTTGACACTATTGCTAAGGAGGTAATATGTTGCTTTTTACAGATTTAAATATTTAGACTTATACTATACTATTAGAATAATGCGCCATAATTGGACACTGATATTTTTTTAGGTCAAAGATCCTTTGATAGTATCACATTGGAACGCATTGAACAGCCCAACTCAGTCTTGCGTAAAAATCAATATTATGGCTTACGGGTAAGTGGTACAACGCCATTATTATTAATTACTAGAATTTAACTTTGGGCAGCCTATTTTTGCCACATTTTTTATTGATGCTCCGCTCCTATTAGTCGTAATGTGATGTTATACAGCCTAAGTTTTTCGTTATTATATCAGCTATCTGCTTCCCATCAAAATCGCTCCAGCAGTTCCGTTTACCTCACAAACAGACAGACAAAATTTAAAAACATGTTACCTTGTATACGTCTATTATATGCATTTAGTAAAAATCTGTTTACACTACTATTTAGAACGAATACTGCTATTTAGCGTTAGAAATAGGCGAGAGTGAGATACCAATGCAGACGACCTCAGTATGAGGTCTACCTCATGTATGTAGCTGGTGTCTAGCGCAGGTCCTGGCAACTACAACCATTATAACGAAAAATTTTATAATTATATAGATCAATTGATAAACGATTGATTTGTAGTACACGCTCACCATTATTATTATACATACTAGGATCGTTTTGCAACCATTTTTATAAGTAAATAAATATTACCATTTTAGTGTTTCAAATGTCCATGTTTGGAAAACGTATATAAGGCAGCAACGAAAATTAATCACATACAACACTTAGTTGAATAATTTTGAAACTGTCTCCAGTTCCATAATAATATACAAGAATCTCACCCTGAGAATGGGCAGCAGCATCCCTGTCGCGAAAGTTGCGCTGTGCGATAACTTACACGCGTGCCTAGCGCGGCAATTATGGGCCCCTTTAGTCCTATGTCCTTCCAATGGCTGTAATGATTAATATGATATTCCATTATAGTAACAAGTGCACAGTTGTAATATAAATGTAATACTAACAGATACGACGCCGTGTGCCGCACGTCGCTAGTGGTGCACGTAGGCGAGAAGACGCTTAAGTGTATCTGCCGCGACGGCAAGGTGCGCCACCTGTCGTACGAGTTACAGGAGTTGCGGGACCTCATCTATTGCCAGGTATTTAAAAATTTAGTATACTAATTGTGTCCTTGCGAGATAAATTATAATTAGCCCACTGAATAACGTGAGGCAATTAATTTAACTAACTTCGATGTCGCTGTTAAACTATCCGTGCTCAAGCTGGAAGTTACCTTTATATATTTTTGCGCATACCTCAACACGTGTGGTCTAACGAAAACCTTATTTCCTTGCCTTAAAAGCCCAACTGCGTAACCATAGAATTAACAAGTGAATATTGTTTAATAATCCTCTATTAAAAATATGATTTATATATCAAGCACAGAAACTTATATAGTTAAAGGGTAAAAGAGACATCAAGATAGAGAAAATACAGGGTTTAAAAGTAAATATCATCCACCATATTTTTTTTTATCTGAAACTATACAAATACCTACAAGCGGTCTTACAAATATCTTTCTTTATATGATAATCGTGGTTTTACACTTCATTCGTTTTTCCGTATCATTGATGAACTTGAGTAAAATGTTTAAAATTGATAGATTTAGATGAGCTATTCGCGGCGTCGGATATTTTTTGGAAATAGATTTATTTGCGACCATTACTTTTCGTTTGTAACATTATTAAAATTCGTTACAGATTTACCAGCACCAAATGACGGCAGTGCAAGCGGTCGGGCGCTGCATGGGCTGGCAGCTGTTAGCCAGCAGCTCACATCTTGGCTCGGGCCCCGTTGAACCGCTGGGAAACGCTTCGTCCTGTCTCCTAGCTTCTCCTAACGGTAAACTGTCATTTGAATGTATAATTCTTGAAATACCCGTATTGGTGTTATTTCTATAATTAAGCCCAAGCTTATGGCCAGTCATATTACATTAAAATTATTATATTTAGCATACTTTTTATATAATAAATATTAAAATGAAAATGAAATTAAAAAATTTTCTTATTAAAATATATTTTGAATAAAATTGTAGTACATAGAGATATTATGTAGTGTGTGTGATGTATTCTTAAAACTAAACTACATTCACATAGAGCCCAAATCAATATAGATTAAAATATACATTAGGTATTGTGTGATAAATCAAAAATACACAATGTTAACGTTTTATTTTCCTGAAAAATATGTATGAGATGCAACTACAATTTGGAGAAACCAATTTGTGTAACCTCTTCTACCTAAATGATTCAATGACTACATTGCTTCAGGATACGAAATTTGACTTTCATTTTGCATTATACAATGGTGATAATTTCCACCAATTGAAGTCGAAACACTTTGTTGGGGCCATATAAGGTGGCTATTTTATATTCCTTAATTTTCGTTTTACAATCTGCAAACTATCAGGACTGTTGTGTCGATTGTGGAATACAAATTTAGTTGTTTGACATGAAGCTAATTTTAAATACTGTGATTTTTTTGTTTCAGGAGATCGGATGATAGCCATTAGGTGTGAACCATCTGTTGGTATTCAAGTATTTATAGCACAATCACCAAGGAAAGACTTCTTTGCTAGCGAGTTGGTCCAAGACAAGAAGTGGGAAAATCTAGGAGGAGCTTTTAAAGAAATTAAACTAGATAAAATGGAGGGGAAGAATTTCTTAAACAAAATGGAGTTGCTCATGGCTTGTCTAAGTAGCCCATCTTAAGCTCATTATTGTATTATTATAAGTTTTAGCATAATTATAAATCTTGTCTTTTTGTAACAAATAAAACATGATTCAAGTAATATAATATCTTTAATTATTATAAAGGAAACTTAGCAATAATTACTTAGGTAAAATGTTAGATATTCACTGAAGATTGTTCATAATTTTTTCTCAATGAATTATTTGACTCGAGATCATAAATCCCATGGAATCTGAAACAAAATATAAGATAAAAAAAGAATCCTTATATACATTTGTAAAATGATCACCAATATTTTTGAGAGCACAGAACTAAGTTGTAAAAATAATGACACTTCAAAACTAAAATGGATATACTTAAGATATTTTTTTAATAGTATCTATAGGACCAATAGTTTATTATGCTCAGTTTAAGGATTTATCTATTCATACTATAGAATCAAAATGATCATTAACTGCAAGAAAGGGCAATAAAAAAACATTCCCTTTGGGAATTTACTAAAACCAATTTATTTTAGGCCTCTCCACATTTACCATGCAGCTACTATCCCCATTCCAAAAATAAGGCTAAGGGTCGGTTAAAATACAAACAATGAAGTGACATGACTGAATGTAGCAAATAATATCTGAACATTATTAGTTACCTACTACATTTCTGACTGATGGTATCTAGGGTAAGACACTTCATCAGCAAGCATTAAAAGAGCCCTATATCACATACTTGTATTCTACCTCTGACCTCATGTTGGAAGGATGTGATTGAATCATCCAATAACATAAGTAGCATCCTACTAAAGATCTTACTGATGATTTTTGATAATATCTGTACTTGAAATATATTAATATAGATCTTGTTTCTTAATTAATTGTTTTTCTTGATTAAATATTTGTGTAGTAAATATATCAAATAAATACCCACAAAAATTCAGCAAAAAAAAAATTATGAAAATATTAACATATCAATTAAAAGCTGTTCCAGTAATTAAGAAATTATTGGCAAAAAGCTGGTATACTTTAACCAGAATAAAAGTACTTTCAATTCTGGTCATGAGAGACAAATAAATGTATCAGGAAACACTAGTCTGAATTAAGTCAATGGCTTGATTTAAAAACATTTGTACATTTTTACTATAAATGTATGTTTAATGTCTATAAAATTTTTGCACCGATAGTTTAAATATTATTATTAGATAGATAAAAACATACACAATTGACATAAGGCATACAAAAATGATGTCCTTAGAAGTGAATTCTACACGGAATTATTTTATAACTTAGTTAAATTATAATTACCTGTAATTCCCTGAAATAATGCAAGAACTCCTTCGAGTATTAAACCCACTAGTGTTATCAGACATGGAATTATAACACTTGGAAGGCTTCAGATTACGATAACACTAATACCTAACTAAAAAAAACTAAAACTAACTTAAAACCTAACGTGCAAGGGGTGACCGAGATCTAAAGTTCCCACCCCCATTGCCAGAACCATATCCTTGACCATTGCGATTGTAGGGGCGTCCACCGCCGTATGAGTTAAACGGCCTGTTCCCACCTCCCTGGCCGCCAAAAGAGCGACCTCTGAAATTGCCACCACCACCACCTCCGCGACCGCCCCTGAAGTTACCGTTTCTACGCGCACCATCCCGTTTCCTCGACAACTCTACTTTTAATGTCGCGCCTAGCATCTCAAACCCATTCATAGCACTACACGCATCCTCTGCCTCCTGCATGTTCTCGAATTCAATGAAAGCAAAACCAGGGGGGTTTAATGCTACCCAAACAGAATTAAGTTTGCCATATTTGTCAAACTCTCTTTCGAGATCTTCCTTCTTGATGCCCTCAACGAGCCCGCCGACATAAACGCGAGTGCCTCCAGAGCTCATTTTTGGTATCTAAAACAAAATAAATCAACGGTTGACGTACAGATTTGTAGTGCATTGATCTAGAATGGAATTTAGTATTACAATTAATAATGAAACCTAAGCATGTAACATTTAAAAAATGTGCTTTTGGCGTCTTATAAATTGGGTACAAAGGAATGAAAAAACAAAATGTCGTCTGATGCCACGACAACGTTACTGAATAAAACTTCACTAAATTTTAACATAGTTCAAACTTACGTGTGTTGGCGAGATAGGTTTAAGCTTGTAGGTTGCCCTACGTTTGCATTAACTTTAATTTAACTATTTTATTACAATATTTTAAAATATATTTTATCAGTCAATAAGATGAAACAAATCAATGAAATTTTGCTGAGTGAATGAACGACCGAATGAGTAAATGAACGAATGGAAGCCATAGCAACGCCTTGTCTTAAGGATGTCTACTGATGTTTTGATTTATTGCTATTATGAAATAAGTTAAAGTGGTAATTTTGTGGTGGTAATTAGACGGTGGTGACAGTTAATTTGAAAACTAATTAATAATCAAAGGTGAATTATCGTAGTACTTTACACATAATAATTTCTCTTTTCAAAAAGATTTTTTCCTTATTTAAAATGTTTTACACTTTATATAACCTTGTTAACATAAATTTGATGTCTAATAAGTACTTCATCTATTTGTTTTTACTTCTGTTTAAATATTGCAAAGGCTTATTTAATAAGCAAATGCTTTTAAAAATGTAACTATTTTTAAATTTTAACTAGTAAGCTTGATCATGATTATATAAATATTTAATAAAAATTAATTGTTTAATTAACCTTGAATTATTTATCAAAACTTAATTTAATTTATTATCATTGTCACAAGTTTTGTTTAAAACATTCACGAATGATATTAGTCACATCTCTTCAAAGATTGAACGAATGGTCGAATTGTGTAGCCATATAAAATAAATCATGAAATAATTATTAAATATCCACTTCAATAGGATAAATTAAGCTTTTTACGTATGTTAAAAAACTGAGTATATAACAATAATATGATTAAATAGAATGATTATTACAGCCATAAAACACTGCAAACAGGGTAAAAGACTGAATGACATAAAACTGATACACACATATACGATTATCATGAATGTGTGTATCTGTATGGTCATTGAAGAGGAGGTAAGGCATGGAGGCTTCACACGAGTGGGGAGGGCAGGCAGGGAGGAGGGAGAGGAACTATACACGAAACAAAACCGGCCAAACTACTTCGTTCAACGGTCGCGCGGTAACGCGCATTTTTGTTTAGTTTCTACAACCCCACCTTTGTCTCGTTATGATTTGTATTTATTCGAATTTATGTAACGAAACTTCAATTTTACCTTTAAAGTGTATTAAAGAATTATTTTCCAAAATGTTTGGTTTTTTATTTAGACAAACTAGAGCCTGTGCGGTGTTTGTATAGACGTGAAATAGGTGGCAGACAGGTGAAGAGCCTAAGTAATAGTGAGATGAATATTTTGGAATTCAGTTAAAAAGTGGAAAATGCAGTGTTCTAAAGATATGGGGGTCCAAAAAAGACATAGTCAATTCAGTGATACAAAATATAAGTGGAGGACGGTGGTGTTGTGGTTTCTTTATTGTTTATGTGTATGCAAAGGGCAGGAAACGATAGGAGAGACTGATCCGTATTTGTTGAACAAGTCTCTTGGTTTGACTGAGTTACCGGGCGGCGTGATTGCCGGTGGCCGAACAGTATGGAAGATTGATAACAGCCCCTACTTCCTGAGAGACGACCTTCTAGTGGAACGCGATGCAGAGTTGGTGATAGAACCTGGTGTGGAAGTACGGTTTGCGCCCATGATTGGAATTACCGTTCGTGGAAAGTTAGTTGCAGTGGTAAGTTTAAAATAATAATTTAGCAATTGCTGAAACCCAATCAAAATTACTTAAATATTTTGATTTACGTAAGTTTGTTGATTACCTAATCACCATAGCCACTTGATAGTAGTAGAAGTACTTTGATAGAATTTTTAAAATATCTTACATTGCTATTTAGTTGCACCTAATTGTAGGCTATATAACGATTGTATAGGTAAATACTTATGAAATTATAACCGAAACTTATTTTCTGTCTATATCAAGTTGAACTCCTATTAGATTCGTTATGTTTACGGATTCTACATCTAATTTATAATCATATGGAAGTGTGTAAAAGATAAGTCTACTTTATCGAAGACTTAATTCAAGCTATGCAATTACCAAACACAAGTTAAAAAATCTGCCTCGTGTAGTTAACACTCAAAATATCATCATCATTGGTCCTCTCCTCTCCTGTATACATAATAAAAAAATCAAGCATGTACGGTAAGCAACAGATTACCCTACCCAAATCTGGCAAATTTGAAGGTCAATTTTGAACTCAACGGCTCGCTATTAAAGATTATTATCGATTGCGAAATTTTTATACATTTGGGTAAGTTGATCTGTTGCTGTGTATACGTATAAAAATATATATAAACAGGAATATTGACTTAAATTTAAAATATCTTAATTATAAACTACAATAGAGTAACATCAATATTATTGTATCAACAATCATAAATATATAATAACAGTTTCGTTGTATAAGAACTAGGTAGTCCAAATATTAGGACGTAACATTTTACAAGCAACCATTTCATATTGATTACGTTGGAAACGATTTAGTTTATTAAATTGTTCTAAAAAAATTAGGGCGCCGTTGTTGTCGATCACGCTTTCGCTTTTAATGATAACAGATATTCGATAAATTCCACAATTCCATGATAACGACACGTACTTGCCCTGATAAGCTACAATGCTCATTCACCTGCGGTATTGATTTGTTCACCTGTTGAAGAGCCTTAGGCAAACATTAAACACTAAACACATAATATTGCGAAAGCAAATAGTGTGTCATCTTTCTTTTGTATGTAGGTGGGTAACGGATCTCGGCTCTAAGTATACCTATACAACGAACAAGTATGACCAAATATGCAAATTTTAAGATCTATTTATGACGGTTTTCAACAATACTCAAACCGTTCATTTATTGATCCCTTGGTTCTACAAAATAAAGAAATTGATCTAAGCATCGATATCGTGACATCCGCTTACAGCATAATACAACACTGTAAGTACAAACAAAACATAGGGACGTCTTTAAGAGCGACGATGGCGTTACAATGCTATCTCTTTTCTTTAACCTCTTTACAGATGACTTTTAAACATTATGAATCATACATTAGAGCACGTGTTAATGAAGGCAGCTGATGCTACAAAGAAGCCGGTCGAGTGGTGACCCGACCCTGTCGAGCTGGCATGATTAATCCAATCAGCAAGGCAAATCTCAGGCGCGAGGGGACCTAGCGGTTGACTTCCTTCCACCGACTGACTCAGATATATTTGCAATCTTATCGAGAGCGGATGTAAGAGTATCAAATCTGGTGGTTCTCAAATGGTGACTAAGTACTGTAAACGTGGATTAAGACCTGACGCTGAAAAACGGAATACATTCTGATTATTCCTTTTTATAAAGTCTTGGCAATTTCACATCATCCCTAGCGGAACGATTACTGCTCGTTCTATAATGAAAGAACCATGAAATTCGTGCTTTGCTCGAAAAAGCAAAGCTTGTATCAAAAATTCCTTACAAAATGCATTAAATAAATTAAATCTACCTAATACTACCTTAATATTAACCTATAGGGAATCCCAGGTTGATGTTACAGTCGAAAGTGTGGCCAATAATAATGGCACGGGTATGCCCCTCAACCAGAACGAATTTTGAAAAGAATATGCTTGTAAGATCTAAACTTACTTTCACTTAATGTGCAACATTTAATCGTATTTCTCATAGTCATACGAAAAAGGACTGAATTATGCATTATAAAGTAGATAAGCAATAGATACCAGTTACATTGGAATTTTACACATGTGAGCTAAAGAATTACAACAGGAATTAACTTTGGCGCACACCGGACTATAAACTTTCCAAACCTGATTTAAACTCTAGAAAAACCTTTAGATTGATTATTATGTATTATTCAGACTTCTTATAAGAACTCGAAAAATACTAATACGCAAAACGTGACAAATTGCTGTAACCAGTAAACTGCGGTAGCTTTCACTATTAAATTGAGATGAGCAATTTTATTGCAACTATACAAGTAGGTCGTGATCACTAAACCAGACCAACAGCAAAAACACCATAAGATATTAAGGACTGTTGCTATCTAAATTATGTCAAGATCTATAAACAAACAGCGATAACGTGTCGAGTCAACCTAAGTAAACTAAGCCCTCGTGTTGGTGCGTCTTTGTCATTCTCAAGGCATTAGAGAAGACAGGTGATTCAAATTAGGAAAGTGCACCTGCCTTTATAATGAGGAACTTTAACGAACAAAACCATAACAATCCAGCTGCTCTCATAACAGTTACTTAGATACAGTTAACGGGTGCGGTTAACTGGCCTTCGAATAGGCACTAACCTCTGCGTCACCTAATTCTTGGCCAACCTTGGGCCTTGAGTATAAACTACGTTAATTTCATGATCTGTATCAGAATTGCTATTAACAATTACTGTTTTTCTTTTAATAACGGCCGAACATAATATCACTATAATCAATAGTGTCGTAAAGGTAATGTGAGATTCATTATATCTTAGTAGATAGAGTAGGTACATATATATGGAATGATAGCGCCAGGTTGTGACGCGGTGATTGAGTCATACGTTGAATCATGTTGTCTCATTAATTGCTTATGAAAGGACCGTTTGAAAGTTTAAGATTATTTCCAAGCTTTAAAAACATATATATATTAACTTACTTTAATATATTGACTAGTTGGCTAGATTGCTATCATATCGGTAGGAACATCGAACGGCGCCAGCGCTTGTCTGCATCGTTCGTTCTGCATCGCAAACACTACGATTTCTTGGAACCCGATTTCGACCGATTGTTCTGATAATTTTTGGGTCACGACTCAAATATAACAGTAAAGTAAGCATTTTTTGTTTCGATATTTACTTGCAGTATCTTACGTAATCAGTGACGTCTGTATGACTTGAGAATATGCACAAAGGACAGCCGGTGGTGGTAAGTTAAAATTTAGCACAGTCGCGTTTAATATGAACATTACATTCTTAAGAATATAACAACTACATAATAAATCCTTGAAATATTTTTTATAGTAAAATACATTATTTTACAGTAGGATATCATCAATCTAAAGAGTTTAAATTAAAATGAACTCAAGATTTTCTGGAAACCTTGGAGTGTAATAAATATTTGTTGAGCTGTTTAATTGCTTACAATCAATTAAAGTGAATAGTTTTTTAAGTGCCAACCGACGTATTTCCAGTAGAATATGTTTTTTTTTGTTGTGAAATGAAAGAAATATGTCGAATCGAAATATTTTTATTGTAATATGCACTTTGTTTTTTAAGAATTTAGCTTTTTATTTGCATTACATATTTAACATGGTCAAATTGCTAAATGACTCTTATTTATATAAACCTAGGATCTTTAAAAGAAAAGGAAGTTCTAACGGGTTCATTGCTTTGTGGAGTGTATCTTTGATCTCATCACGCACGTAGGTTCCTCCGCCTTCGACCCTGACTTATATCTGATGCAAACTCAATACAGACAAGTTCGAAAACGATAAGAAGAACAACATCTTAACTCCACAGGCATGTTACCGTTTCTTTTTGATAAATTAAGTAAGATTTAGTGTATTAAGTACGTCCCAAATTATTCCTTGGGAAAAAAATGGTGAAAAAATTCCTCGGTTGGAATAAAACCGCATAAAGAAGCCCGAGTTATGACAATATTGAAATCGGTCTACACTAAAAAGGCTTCATACAATACGGTATTTGTTGACGTCATAATATACTGTTTTGTATGCATCATTGTTAATGTGCAAGAATCATTGTCGAAACAAAGTTGGTGATTGGTTAAGATGTCTTAAGATATTGGTAGGTATTTGTATTAATATGAATACTATGAAATATTTTTCCCTACCCAACATGTAGGATTATAATAATTAAAATAAAATTAGGCAAAAATGCATGGTTATCTACACTAATATTATAAAGAGGAAAGATTTGTATTTTTGTATGTAACAAATAAACTCACGAAATACTGGACCGATTTTAATTATTCTTTTTTCATTAGAAAGCTACATTATTACCGAGTAATATAGGCTACTATATTTAAATCCTCTTAAAATCTTAGAAATTCCTATTAAAACCAATTGAAGGTGTAAAAAAATTATCCGTAAAATGTCTTTCATCGCATACCCTGCGAAGAGTATTAATGATATGAAATAAAATGTTTAACAATGTTATAGAATATAACAATATCTACAAAAAACTTCGCGGAGACCATATGTCTAACTATTATAGTTACGTCACTATAAGTACTTTTTTACATTAAACAAATTGATAGAAATGCCGATAGAAATCAGACCGTGTTATCCATACCATTTATAAATTTTTATCCAAATAAATAATTTAATATTTAAGACTGTCTCAATGTCTGATGATTGCTTTTTAAATTATTGAAATCGGCCATTCAATTCAAATGTATTTTTATATCATGAAAATAATATAAGAATACATACCGGCGGCGGCCGCCACGCACCGCATCGAGTAACTAACTCGGCGAGAACACCATTGCCACAACATTGTTTGTGGCACTTTCACGAGTAGGATCTCCTGAAAATCAATACGTTTTGTTGTAACCTACAAATACCACGGCCGACGTAGTGTACAGGGAGGCTTTAAGATAAGCATATATTTCTTTATAATTTAGTGAATCCTGGTCGTTTTAACGAGATGATGATGATGCTTATAACTTAAATATCTGTACCTATTTATGTCTACCCGTGCGAAGCCGGGACGGGCCGCTAGTTTTCTATAGGTACATACTAAATGAAGAAATTTAGTTGAATTAAACGGATTGATAATTGTACAGTACTTATATTGTTTTAATTGTTCAGTAGGTTCTTGGCACATAAATCCAGTTTCGGGTAAAATGGAAACTAAATTACTAGTAATTTAAAATCGCGCTTCGAGATTGTCTCTTGTGACTGACCCCTTCTCTCACGTAATAAGTATGAAATTGGACTCTGTATTTTACAGGCGAAAATAATGAATTTGTAAAACATACGTTATTTCGTGCCTTATGGTCTCATAAGCTCTAGGAATAACTTTTCGAAGTGTACACGTAGCAATGAACCACTCAATAATCATATTATATTAAAAAAATACATTGAGATCATAAAAATAAATAACGTTCCATTGAATCTAAAACTTTGAATATCAAAATATGGTCGTAGCACAAAGACTTAACTTTGCATTAAGTCCTTGCGTAAGAGAAACTGAATGAATTCAGATTTTAATATTAGATACGCGAGTTCCAGATCTGAGACAAAAAGAAAATACTTACTTTTGAATACCCTCAAGTGAACCTAAAAGCCATCAAGTTCGTTGTCCGATAATGCACATAGATAGACCTGCTAAACGAACGTTGCGACGCTAACAGACCGTGGTGTTCACAGCGTGAAGCAACAGCCGTGCCGAAAGGTTGTCAAAAGCTGTACACGACTCAACCATTTAATTATATGCCGCAATTTATTTTAGATTCTACCATTTTGTATCACGTTCCAAATATTTATAAACGAATCCATTCAGTTTTAGTTACGCAAGAACTTAATGCAACGGTATTTATAAATCCTTGTACTACTACGACTATGCTTTGGTAATTCAATGTTTTTAGATTAAAACTGAAGACCGGTTGTAATTGAAATCAATTATATGTTAATGATAATAATTATGTTATCACTTGGAGTTATAGATACTGCTTTATAATTATTATGTAATATTTTTTGATGAAGACTGTTGCAAATATACGAGGTAACACAATTTCCTGATTATTCGAAAAAGAATAAAATAAATCAATAACTTTATTTTTTAAAGTGCTTATTACAAAATATGGGAACTAGAAACTAGATATGTGACATCATTTCTACACTTTCAGCTTAAAAGTAGGCTTATGTTATTATGCTACATTGCTATGGAAATTAGTTAGCCTGTTACAATGTATCTTGGTATCTTGCACATGGTTAAAAAGCGACTATTATGTAAACTATCAATAATAAATGTTTGTATTATTCATTATATATAAATATTTAATGAAATGTTACAATTAGTTTACTGTTATACACAAGACAACGTAATGGTTTGGTACATACATTATGTCCAATGAAATTTGTGGTAAAAAATGCAGTTCATGCATCTAATACATTTTAAACATCATATATACCAATATGTATTATTATCGTACAATTTGAAGTCAAGAATGAAAGTATAAGACATGAAAAGAGTTATTAGTTTTAAACTACTTGATCCTAAGATTTATAGAGATGGATTTAGCTAGTGAAGATATTTTTTTAGCTAGTGGATAATAAATTTTACCATAGGCAGGCAGGTCTTCATATGAAACGAATAAAATTTTTCTTAATCCACAATTAGTTAGTGTGGAAATGTTATAAAAACTATTCTTACTTATAACATAATTAAAAGAGGTGTACTGATACTCGTATCTATACATATATTTAAAACTGAAGTGTCTTTTTGTGTAATCAAACTTATAATTTTATTTGTCTTTTTATCTGTCTGCCTGTTTAAGGTAAAATCGAAACGGCTGGATTGATTCTAACAGGACTTTCACTGGCAGATAGCTGATGTTATAAGGTGTAACTTAGACTACTTACATTATTTTTTATTCCCTCTGGAAAGGAAACTACGCGACTGAAACAGCGGGGCGCCGTTAGTTAAAAATAAAAAAAATATATGAACCAGATCGGAAAGTAAACGCATTTATTAGCGTTCCCATTTTATTACGTTTGTGCAAGTGCCAGTCGCGCAAGAATCAGTCACGCAAATATCCAATCGCGTAAATATCGAGTCGTGCAGGTCTTTTGCGGACACTACGGTACTGCTGGTAGATAAAGTTAGCTAATAAAGGCAATGTGAAAGTCATTTCATGCTTCCTTTCATGTTGTCCAATAGATTCTACCCTAATACGTTAAAGAGAATATACTAGTAATCTGTGTAAACTATATGACCCTTTGTTCGTGATAAGTAGATACAAAAGTATGTTCACAGCTGTTTAGAAATGCTAAGCTGTCCACCGTCTTGAAGTGTCATTTCATATATAGGTATATACGCTAGGTACTGACTATTGTCAGCTATTGACAGTTCAGTTATTTAATACTTATACAACATTGCAGTTGATTTTGCCGCACCTATTAATGTTTTTATCAGTATAAATACTACGTTTTATATTTATTTACTATCGCAAATACATACGTTTGTTTAATGTGATGTGCGGAGAAAATTAGATAGAAGTAAAAAGTGTCTAGTTTTAATCAATTTTGGACCTAGCCAACACGACACAGGAGAACCATAAGTACTCTGTGCATTTGGCACGGGAGATACCATCGTCTCGCTCTGTTTGTGATCGTGAAAAGCGTGACAAAACACATTTTATTCCAATGGACAGAAAATGTCCCCGGTAAAAGTTGGCGTTGTAACATCGATGACAACACTGGCAATGCTGTCGCGTCGCCGTTGTCTCTTTTTAAACGTTCTCTTAATCGTTAAGAATGGCGTTCTTTTAACAAACGTCTGCAGTTGGATAGATAAAAATGATGACTTATGTCAGCTAAGCTAAATAATTTCTTTTTAGCTAACTACAAGCAGAATTGGAACTGTTTATTAGTACTGATAAATCGCAGCTTTCCCGTAATGTTTTGGGATAAAATATAAGCTAATGTTTCTTGTTGATAATGTAACTTTATATTAGTATAAGTGCTTTCGAAATCAGTCTTGTAGCTTCTGAGTTTATTTCTGAACAAATTTATTTATTTTAATTTTTGGTAGAGAAATTTAGTAAATATTATATAGCCTATGTTACTCCAGTACGTTCCTTTCAATTAGTGAATGAAATACCAAGATCCGTTTAAAGTTTAAAGCTTACTCGTTATACACAAAGATGCACATCTCTTCTTTTAATAATATTACTATAGGTAATATAATATGATAACTAATAGATTTGCTGTCAAGCGCGTTACTCAAGCGCCAAATCTATCAATTAAATTTAAATTAAATTAGTTTTTAATTAGAAGAATAAGAAAATCTTAATGTCGTCTGATCGCACAACGCATGCTGTGTACACTTAGTTTTAAGTTCTAGCTTCTGTATACATATTATCACAGTGTAACAATTACTCCTTTTAATTAATTACCTATTCAACTCCCGTAATCTACTACGAGTATATATTTCGTCCACGATTTCATGGCGGTCTGGAACTGACTCGATCGTCACGTCAATGGCTCGATCGTGATTTCGTGACATAATCACATAAAGCGGCTGCTACATTAGTTCCTATTGGTCCATAGCAATGACTAAAGAAAGTCTGGATAGCTATGTCTAATGAAACTGTACGTGAGCCGTACCAGGAAATTGTGAAACAAACTGATTACATCACAACACACTGAACGCATATTACAAACAAGATAATGTCCCTAAAGACTTACGTGGAAATCTTTTTAATTCCTACAGGACTTATATAGATAACGCAAGATTTTTTAAAATATTAGCTTTAAGACTTAAATCAAATATTTAAAAAAAATCTTTATGTTCCAAGATTTGGCTATTGTACCGCATTTGATTTTAAATGTAAGCAAGATTCGTTCATAAATATAAAATTATATAAACTGTCTTTAAGCCTTTAACAAATAGTATGAGAATTGCTCATCGCATCAATGTTGGAAAATTTACCTTATATCCTTATTTTAGTAAATTCCCATTGTTTCAGAAATATAATTTATTACATCCATTACAAAACATATTTCACAGTTACTCGTTTTATTTGCATTACAGCTACCTATTAATTTTGACCTTGTGTCGAGCACTGAACTCATAACTAAGTACTTATACCTTGGGAAACCATACATCTTGGTAGAATGTGATTTCTCAAGGAGGTATGGGAATAAAAGTTTTGCCGTTGGGTCTGTAAATAGAATTAGATAGTTAAATGCAGTCTAAAATACCGAAATATCAAGCCTCGCCGGGCCTAAGTCAGCCTAAGAGAGTACAATCTAAATGTAGTAATTTACTTGCGCTTATCTGTCACTGTTTACTTTATTAGATGGTCCTCTCATGATCAAAGTATTAATCTATAGTAATCTACACTAATATTATAAAGAAGAAACGTTGTATTTTTGTATGATTGTCACGAAAAAACTCAAAAACACGTAACATTTTCTATAGTTTAAACTAGAAAAATATTGGGGGCCTAATAATTTTAATAACGTAATCTTAATTACTTTAATCGCATGCGCATATGGATGGGTTGGATCCTGGATACGAGATTATCAAGGGTATGATCAATTTAAATTAATAGACACTATGGATCTCTACTTGTTACAATCTTGGCATAACTCTCTCGTTTCTCTTACTCGCATTAGTTCTTTCATACTTCTAACCTGGCCCATTTTTAATACCTCTTCTACCTGGTTAAGATATGTTCGCCTAGGTCGTCCTATACCAACTCTTCCGTTCAAATCCGCTCTATATATTCGTGCAGTCATTCTACTTTCATCCATTCTTTCTACATGTCCAAACCATATGAACGTTCATTTCTCAATTGTTGGCACAACATTATCTTTTACACCAGATCGATCTCTTGATTTTAGCCAATTAATATATGTTTAACACAATGTTTAAAACATTTCTTCCTTGCGAAGCCGAGGCGGGTCGCTAGTATATTATAAATAGTAAATATTTGACTATTTGTATGTTTGGTACACTTTACTTCAAAATTTACTCCACTAATTTAAATTATTCTTTTATCATTAGAAACTACATCTTTACCGAGTATTATATGCTGTATTCTATTTCATAAAATCGAACTATAAACACTTAAAATGGAATGTAAATTTGTGTATTTGTAACGAAGTTGAGTTTACAAAAACTACTCGATTGATTTCAAAGAATATTTTACTAATGAATAGTTATATTATGATCATATAATATAAGTTAAGTATATGTTATTCCTGATTTTCGAAGGTAACTGGAAATCCGCCAATAAAACCGCAGCGCCCTGGTATTTTCCTATAAGTTTATTACGCAATCGAGAGGGTATATGCTTATGCCTTAGTTTTAAATTCTTTAATAGAGTAACAAACAGGAACTTCCTGTAATTGAATAAGTCATCGAAACTAATATTATAAAGAGGAAGGAGGAGGAATTTCATTTTTGTTTGTTTTTAGGATTAAACTTAAAAATTGCTGAACAAAAAAAATGTTTCATTAAATTAAATGTCCATTCATCATATAAATTTATCAGCTGCAAAACGTCCACTGTTGGATAAAGGCCTCCTCTCCAAGGACGTCCACCCACAAATCTCCAGTATCAGCAATTAATTAAACCATATTTTATACCGATATATTTCTGGAAACGGAAACAACGCGAGTGAAGAGTCTGATTTGAGGTTTGTGTCCACAATTAGTCTCGCATAACTTTGACTTACAATATTGAGTAAATACCTACATTACTCATACCACAACTTTATAAAGCTTCGTTTTAAATAATATTCTCTCTACGACTTCCTTATTTTACATGATGCACACCGAGTCATTTGTTGTTTTACGCAATTCAGTTTAGTCGTTTCAACGGCAAGGTATTTATGTCTTAGACTAACGGCAAAAATAACACCTTATATATTATTTTCAGTTTTATTAGTTCTCAAGAATTCAATGGGTTAGATCTTAGTTACTGCTTCAGCATCAATTTTATACTTACGCTAAGTCAGTAATCTCGAGAGCAATTAAACGTAAAAATAACCTGAATTCTATCTATTCTAAGCTTACTCTTTCACTACTCATAATAAAACTACTTTTTTTAACGGCTTTAAAACGCAGTTTATTTTACTTTTAGATTGATTTATTCTTAAAAAGCGTTGCCGCAGGGTAACTGAAATGGCGTATCGGTTACTCAAACTCAAGTTAGTATATTATGTCTGTTGCCATTTGAATCTACTGCCGAGTAGATGAACTTTAAGCACGCCGAGGCTATGATATGCCTGTTTACAATTCTATACCACGCACATCGTACGAGTATGTAGGTATGAGTGTGAACACCGGAAGCCTCCACCATAACATAGGAATCCACCGTGAACGGCCATTTTGACTTGCCTGGGACAAAGCTATAAAGAATCGGGCATAGTCGTTGGAATTACTTGATTGCCTATGAAGTAAAGGAATGTGATTTGTTATAGTCTATTTAAAGGCAATTTTACTGCGGTAGGTACAAAATTTGTTATGTTATTATGATATTGTTTGTGATTAGGTTTTTATTAAATCGAGGTAAAACGATAAGCGTCTAGAATCCTTCAGAGATGTACCAGATAAAGCTCAGAATATAAGTTTTTACATTTATTGCAATAATGCTTGAAATATATAAAATTGGATTTTTTTAATAATAATAATAATAAACACTTTATTGTACACCAAACATAAAAATACATGAAAAAAAACAGTTATTATAATTCCAGGCAACCTTTGGATTGAAAGACTAAATGAGAGAAAGAGGTAGTTAGAGGTGTTTCTTAATGCGTAACAAACAATAAAATAACAAATTTTTTTACGTGAAAATAGTACGCGTGTCTACCAAAATTCACGATGCGATATTCTCATATTGCATTGTAAATTTGGGTTGCCGCACTGTTTTAAGAGGGTGTTCCAACCTTTATTTAAATAATTCACTTTGGATTTTACGAACCTTGACACAAATCTCCCGTTCACTTTGAGTAAGCGTTGCACTAAAGTGCGTCGCTACGTGTCTAGATCTAGACTCCTTAACCGAAATCATTCAATGTCAAAATCTCACAAGTGTGCGTAGGTGATTCTACCGAGACATTTAACATATCGATGACGTGGTTGCTGGACCTGCGTGGCAACTCGCTGAGTCATTATCTCGGACACTTAACGGCTGTCGACGTCCTTGGTCGTCCTTTTACCCCGAGACCAAGAAACGCCGTGGTTTTTGTGTGTTTTGCCGTTGCGTCCAACCATGCGAGACATTAACGGGTAGGACCTGCCACAAAACATTCATTGACGTGCAATGAATCTTAAAGCGTAGCACGATACTGGTATAGCATAGTTTTTGTCACTAACTATATTGTAGCCAATATATTACAGTCAATCCCAGTAACTGTGATCTGCCCTTTTTATAAAATAATATTAAATATTTTTAAAATTTATTGTTATTCTTTAAATTATCAGTTCAGATTCATCATGAAAACAGTTCTTGCAATCTAAAAAACCTGAATTCGTTTTATAGTCTACGAAAAAGGATGATTTAAGTTTCCCTAATAGATAAATGTTACCCGAATTTGCTGTATGTTGGATGATTAACATTGAAAGTTGTATATGATTGGGTGGTGCAGTCGATCGTTCGAAAATATTTTTTTTAGTTTAATCAATGGTAATTCCTAATAGTTTATTTTCGAAGTTTGCCAACATTCCCAATATTTCAATTTAAATATTAATTTATTAAAAACGGAAATACCAATTCTAGGACTGGTAATTCCTAATAGATCACGTTTTAAATATGACCCGATATACGAAAACACTGTATTAGGGCTTGGTTCACGTTCCAGGAATGTGAAAAAGTAGCTGCACAAGAAGTAGTAAGTAGGTAGTACATCGGTTATGTAAAGAATCGTAGATAGACGATTTCTATAGAATGTAAAGAATAGTAGTGGCGTGTGTAATTATATTATACCTAGTTAACCCGTAAATATATAACAAAATACTATCCGTATTCTAGCATTTACTGTAATTTCCAAGAAATGACCAAATTTACTGCAAAACAAAGAAGAGCAGTGATCTCCCGACACCATTTAGAACACCTCATGCGTAAATGATATCGAGTTACATTACATCATGTGCATTCCATTGGGTGAAACAGTTGGCTGTGTTAGGCAGTCGTACGTGACGACATGAATGGGGTGGATCAAAGGACAGGAAGCCAGAAACGAAGTGCAAGGGCGCATAGACGCGCGTATGACGTCACGTACGCGCCAATATATTTTACGGGATTAACGTCGGTGGACTTCTTTTATTGTAGTCAGACTTAGACCATATCAATTTAACGTACTTGTAAAGCCATCTACTGTGAACGCTGTTTTCGAGTAATTCAATAAAAAAAATCACACATCTTTCGACTCCATTAAATACATTTTTGGTTCAAACAAATCGAAATTTAAATGGACTTTAAAATATATTTAGTTATCAGTATAAAGTAACTACAAACTAACTTACTAACCTATCTACTTAGGCGTCCAGCGTAGTTGATTGAAATTTAAACAGCAATATCTTCTGTACATATTCATTTAGTGGAATATGGTTTGATTTTCTGCTTGGTAGACCTCATACAAAGGTCGTCTACTGTATATATATGTAATATACTCTATCGTACCTCAGTGTCACCTATTTCTACCTTCAAACAGCAGTTTTCGCATTGCTGTGTGTCGAGGGCTAAAAGGGGGGATAAGACATGTATAGATATTTCTTAGTAATGTGACATAATGACTTCAAGTTACCTACCAGGTTCTCAACGCGCATGTGATATCCTGGTGACAATATGAGCGCCTATAAGAAGCGGCGACGCTTACTATCACGCGGACCGTATGCTTGTTTGTCGACTTAGTCACATAAAAAAATAAATTTATTCAATAAATTTAGTTGAAATTAGTAAATAATTGTCGATATGTTGGTCACATTTCTCGTCTAAACACCCGCTTTTTCTTTTACCATCATTCACAATTTATTGCCATCTTTATTATGAATAGTCTTTCTGCATGATTAAAGGCCTTGTTACCGATTTTTATCGTAATAGACAGGCGTTATTGCTAATATCCCGGTGTCCGCTTGCACGTCCGCTCATTCTCAACTGTATGCGCCCCTTGGCTTCGCTTGGCCAATTCCCTTTAGTAATCGATACCTTGCGAAATAATATAACAATGGGGCTGTGAACACGTAGAATAATGGCGATAGAAATTAATGTGTATATACTACACCCAGACAACAATACAGAGCTATAGCGATTGCAAAAAAACACGGCTAAATGATAGCTGTAAATGCTAGAATGAAAGCTCGCGTGCATAATGTCCCGATTTATTTAATAGGTTTTATTGTAGGTTCTTGAAGATTACTCTAAGATTTAATCAGAATTACGATACCTAACACTATTTTGTATGATAATATTAAAATGAATACTAATTATCCGTAATATGTCCTGTAATACGATTTTCTTCTTGAAAAACTACAAAACGTGGTCTAGAACTAACGATGGCCTGGAACTAAATATGATGTGATTATAAAACGGTAAAAGGAATTTATTTAATTTAACCCCGTCATAATAATCGATAATCCCACCTAAACTTTTGCGAAGATAATATTTACTTGAAAAAAATCAATTTATCTCAGGTATCAGGCGGGACTCGAACCTACATCTTGCTTATACCCGGAGACTGCACTAGCGTTGTGCTACCGAGACCTTTTTTGTAGTAAATATGATCTTAAATATAATCTAGCTTTTTCTATGCATAAAACCTATAAAAGTAGAACTTTCGCTTTTAAGATGAAAATAGTAAGAGTTGTATCCATTTATTTTGCAGGGCAAACACCAAAATGGGATATCATTTACGAGCACCGAGGAACCAGTGAAGTTATCGAAGCCTATTCCCGACATCAGATTGGTCGATGGCCCTTCCATTTTGGCGGGCAGAGTACAGTTGCTACATCGCGGCCAATGGCGGTCTGTGTGCACAAATTCCAGAAAGTGAGTGAGAGTGCAACAATTCATTCAAATGTTAATTTTTGTGTGTTTCACCGTTGAAGATCGTGTCTAATTATTATCGTAGTTATTACAACAAAAACACGACAGACTTATTTCAAAGAACCGATAAAACCAAAAAGTAATTAATACCTTTGGTGTACTATTGGATATTTTAGTGAGTTATGAAGATGTAGAAAGTTATGAAAAAGTTATGCCGCCTATTGTACTGTACTGTTGTTTGTTCTTCAATGTTATTTGAATGTGTTGCTTATGGTATTTACTATAAAGAATATTATAATTATTATTATTGTTTTGAGATTCATAAATTGATCTGTCCCCTTGTTAAGAATGACATAAAAAATATAAAAGAAATTATAAGATGTTAAGAATAAGAGAGATCCCCGAATTCCCGACCGGCGTTAAAAGGAAGGATTCTCCTTAGCTAAATGTTGCGCAAATACGACTACCTATGTTAACTCATTTTGCCGTTTACCATCTAACTAATTAAAACTAACGTGTCTAGATTTGATCGACGAGTTTTTTTTTGTTGGGATATTCACTTTTTACATCAATTAGATAATGTAATCACAAAACATTATAAATGTAGATAATGGATAGTGTACCGGTTCAACTTGAGAATGGATTAGTTACAAGAGGTTTTTATCTAAAGTGAAAGCATAATCAGCATCTAATAACATTTTTTGTACTACAACTTAGCCTCGTAGTATCTGTGCTTAATGTGACCAGACTTTTACACACATTGACGGGTATTACTTACTAGGTTTTTTTGTTCCAGCTGGACCGTCAATGACATGGAAACAGCTTGCAGGCAACTCGGCTTCATGGGCGGATCCTTCTACAATTGGATTGACCGTCAACCTGGTCGCCGTGCTCGGCTTTTATTCGAAGAGCCCAGGTGTAAAGGCACCGAATATGATCTATTCCAGTGTGACTGGAATTCCAGGCAACTCGGCTCTGGTGTCTGTGATTTTCATCCTGATCTCGGCATCCAATGTCTTCCACACCACGACGACAACGAATTAGGAAATTCAGGGAGACATTGGAGAGGAATACGATTTGAAAATGCGGTTTATGAACGAGTATTAACTGCTATTAATACATTATATGTGCCTACATCGATGTCTAGACTTGTGCATGTCGCAATAAAAAATGCTGGTCTGGGCAGAGATAATAATGCAACTAGTGCCTTAGATATAATTGGTGTACCCCCAGTTATGGAAGACATAGAGATATCAAATTCTGCATTTAATGCTATTAACGTGACGTCACCGAATGCACCCATTGTTATAAATAATTGTACTATACAAAACAATAGAGGTTATGGTGTGTATGTGAATTCAACGTATGGAATGACTAAGATCGAGAATTGTGTTATTCATGACAACGGCGGCGACGGGGTCAAATACGTGGTGCACGAAATGAATATTGACGAGAGACTCGATCGAAGCGAAATATTTGACCTATGCACACTGGCGTCCACGCCTAGTCAAACGTTTCCTCTACAATTGTCTATAGAACAATCTCGGTACTCAAATAAGGAAAGAGACTGTAATCAGAAGTTCTTCACTAGAACCGATCATGTGCTTACTTTAAGTTTTATAAAACTTCTTACTAACAAAAACAATACCGGAGAAATATTTGTTTATGATGGCCTTACACAAAATGACAAACTGCTATTCACGTTCAGTATGAGAAACCATACCCGGCCGCAAAGTGTTACAACATCTAGAAACAGAATGTATGTAAGATTCAGAGCTGACACTAGAACCGATATAGTTGGTTTCATAAGATTAACGTCGGGGACCAGTAAAGCATACGATTTGAATGTAACCGATACAATAATTTCCGACAATAACGGTAGAGGTATTGCAATTGAAAATTTAAGATCTCAAATTCACATACATCGTACATCAATATCTAATAACAACCATGTTGCTGGTCTGCATGTTGTTAGTGGAGCAGGAGATGTTAATGTTACTGAAAGCAGGATATCGTTCAATCAAGGCGATGGTATAAACATAACTGTTACTGGAGGAAATCGAAATGTATCTAGAAGTATATTGAGCTCAAATCAAGGTTATGGGGTAGCAGTATGGCTCAACAATACACAAGAGACTGAATATATACCAATTAATCAGACGACTGTAGTTGAATATTCAGAGATATTCAAAAATATCGATGTTGGTATATTACATGGAAACTTTTGCGGCGATAGCTGGATTAATATTACTGGGAATTGGTTTAACTCCAGCGTTGAGAGCACAATTGATATATCAACTTGTTGGAGATTGAACAGTCCGATTAAGTTGCTAAATTTACAAATAGGTCATAATAGATTTTATCAAAACTTAAAAGTGCCTTTAAAAATCCAACCAGCTTTAAATGTGATGGGAAGAATAGAATACAATTACTTTGAACACGGTAACTACGGTGCTATTGTAATTATGAATAGAATAGAAGGCAAATATATTGAAGAATTTGAGATGTTGCCTGCTAGGTTTCATATTCAACACAATTATTTTTTTGGTAACAAGGGACCGTTCGTCGTGAATCTGGGACTGTCACCGTATAGCGACATCCAGTATATTTTATTCTCGAGAAACTTTTTAAGGGATAACAAGATACGTGAACCATTTGAACCACTTGAAGGTGTACCAACAAGGCTTACCCCAAGGAGTAGAGTGGCTGCTGCTATTGTTCTTGCATCTAGTAATATTGATGTTTTTAGAAACATAATTAACAACCCAGAAGCTCAATATGAAATCGGTTCACATGTTGAAGACCAAAGTAAAGTACTCAACTGTACTTACAATTGGCTTGGATTTGGTGAAGAAGAAAAAGTATACAACCGGTTATTCCACAGGAAAGATAGATACAATCTGGCCAAGATAACATATATGCCATATTTACTTCATAGTAGTAACCCAGGTGCTACGCAGATCAATTATAATTCTTTGTATGTTCCTCAATTTAATGTACCTGGAACATTTGTGGTTGGTGGGGAAGTTGAGGGTATTGAAATATTGAGGCAAGGTGAATATGATGTTGACAAAGATATTAATATCAGGCCTGGAGGGAAACTCATTCTTCAGTCTGGTGTTACCTTAAAATTTCCACCAGCTATTGGAATTATGGTCGGAGGAAAACTGGAAGCGAGAGGTAAACGACCAAATGACATTACATTTACACTCAAAGAGGAAGTTATAATGACAAATGATAGTGTTTACGAAACTGATACAGAAACGGAGCCGACTACACCTGGTTACGTAGAACCTATTGTGCCTATTAGGCTTTTAGGCGGACGAACTCAACATGAAGGTAGATTGCAAGTTAGAATTGATGATAAATGGGGCACAGTGTGTAATTATAAATGGAACATAATAAATGCTGCAGTCGTTTGTAATCAACTTGGACTAGTGCTCAACCCAGATGATTGGTTTTTGGAACCGAACGAAATACCATCTGCTGGGACCACGGAAGATGTAATACTCTCAAATGTAGTGTGTTCAGAATTCGATAATGATATCACAAAGTGCAGGGCAGAGACCAGAGATCAGTTCGAAAACTCATGCACTCATGACAATGATGTTGGTATAAGATGCTATGAAACTAGTTGGGCGGGTGTGAGATTTAGTGTAATTTCAGAAAGAACTGACTTACAATTTGTAACCATTGAAAAATCCGGCCTTCTTGATTACTCCTCGAATACATTCAAGCCGGCTCTACAAATGGACTTTGCTCGGCATGGTCTCGAAAGCGTGAAAGTTTCAAACAATTATCATGATGGTTTGGGTATATTGTACTCAGATTTGTATGGCGCAGATGCTGTAAATACAGTTAGAAATTCAGAATTCAGTAACAACAGAGGGAGTGGTATAAGCTTTAAACAATTAGGGCTTAAAGTATATAGCTCTGTCATAGAAAACAACGATATAGCCGGTATCTCACATAATCCTCACTTGACTGGATCGCAACAACGAGAGCTAGCTGGTTGGTTCAATTTAGACCCAGGTTTTAATATGGACGAATCAAATTACCGACCAATATTTGTTCCGGAGTATGAAACAGATATTAGCCTAGTTAATGGTGAAACAAGGCATTTGGTATTTTCTAAACATTACGGTGAAAATATAAAAAAAACCTACAACATTAAATGTAATCCAGGTTATGTACTCGGATTGCAGCTCCTCAATCCTATCCACAACTTTTCTACTGAAAGTATATGCATATACGATTCGCAAAATATACAAGAACGAAGCACACAGTGGTGTTTAGATCGTGACTTATCAACATTTCCAACTACGAGTAATAGTTTCGGAGTTGTGTTAACATATGAAAGTGGTAATGCTGCTCTTGGTGGTGTTGTTTTAGTTGTCAGCACTATAATGGCTCCAGTGCAGAATCTCCGCAATAGAATAGTGAAAGGTCCGGTTCCAACATTGCAAGTGGTCAATTCTAAAATAAAAGGAAATACAAAGGGTATTAAAGCTCTCTATTATAATCGATACCTAAATGAAATAGGTGACCATTTCTTACGTAAAGCTAACGAAAGTATAAAAATATTCAGCTGTGAGGTAGCTCATAACAAGGAAGAAGCCATATACGTCAATACGCCATTTTGGGATATACATGAAAGTAATATAACGGAAATAACCATAATGGTTAACAGCAGTCTCATTACTGATAATGGCAAGGGTATTTATCATTTCGCAAGAGATTTGAGAAGTTCAAACAATCTTTATCACTACATATTACAAGACAATACTATTGAAAGAAATAAACTAGGCGGTTTTGATATTGCTCTGCCGTACGTTTGGCAGTACAATGAAAACTTTACACATTCAGTTTATATGCAAAATAATACTTGGAGGAATAATCAAAACTTTGAGGTTATTATTGATGGTCACTTTGCTGAAGTCAACATAACAAAGAATATTTTCACCGATAACAATTGTAAAACAGGATTATTATCTATAAGAGGCATGGAGAAAAAAATGAAAATAGACGGAAATTCTATACAAAGAAATAATGGACAGTACATGGTTCAATTCGTTATGGATAGCCAAAGTGAAATAATGGGTCTCGTATATGCAGTCTTTGCGTACAATGAGGTAAAAAATAACAGGCATGGTATGTTAATGAATCGAGGTTCAATAATGCGGAGTGTTGATCCAACCTTCGTCATCGGCTTTAAAGGAATACAAAAGGTTAAAGTCAGTAGAAACTTATTTGGTAACAATGATTTACAGTACACATTAGTAGCTGGTATAAGAACAGCAAAGATCAATAACCTATTAGATGTTACTGAAAACTGGTGGGGCAGCTCTGTACAGAAGATAATTAAAGAACAAATATTTGATTTTGATGACTGGAATAATCACGCAATAGCCACCTATCTGCCGTATTTGCTCGAAGATAGCTTTGACTCAAGTGTGTCTCCCACGTTCGGCGCTGATACAGCTATAGATAAGAATGAACTAGGAGGTCGACTACTTTCAGATTTTACCCTCGAAGCCGGTTCAACACCTTATATTGTAAAAGCTGATATAACTGTCATGCCGGACGTCACACTTACTATCGGTCCAGGAGTAACATTGGAATTCGCTCCGAATGTAGGCATACTGGTAATGGGAAATCTTCAAGCCGTTGGCAATAGCCAAATGCCCATTGTTATGAAGCCTATAACGCCAAATAGAAACATCGAACCAAATAGAATTGAGAAACGAGAAATTGGACAATATTCTCCAAGTCACCACAAACACCGCAGACAGTTGGAAAACTTTATCGTACAAAATACTATTAGGCTTTGTACTGGGAGAAATTGTTCTATAAATGATCTGACTGAAAAGAAGAATGAAGGATTTTTGGAGTACTATAATAGAACTACGCTTCAATGGGTGCCTATGTGTGACAACCGATTTATGGAAAGAAATGCCCAAGTCGTGTGTCGAGAATTAGGTTTTGATCCAATAAATGTCTTTTTTGCCTTTGACCGTCGGGTAGAATATCACAGCAATTCCTTGTCCCGAATTTGGTCGTGGCCCGAACCATTACAATGTGTCGGTACGGAAGATCGATACGAAGACTGTCCTATAAGACTAAACGGCCAACTTTACGGACATAGACACGAATGTAAATGGGATTCCGAGTTCGTGTTTATTCACTGTGGGTCTAGAAACTTGGATGAAAACTTAGACTACTGGGGCGGCGTCAGATTTGCTAATCCGGAATTCGAGTACTCCCTGTATGAGCATCGCATACATGATCATCACACACATGAAACCATGAAGAAAGTGGAAAGTTCGCTTATGCACGTTCAAATATTTGGAGCTGGTATTTTACATAACGAAAAGTCCCCAGCTGTGCAGAGTATAGTGAGAAACCCTGATATTCGTAACGTCAATATCACCAAATGCGCTCATCATGGCATCAACCTGGTTTCTCCAACGGATTCTCTTAATATGATGTTTAATTCTATCAATGACGCGTTAGGAGAAGGTTTGAATACAATATCGCTGAATGGCGAGGGCAGAGAATCGGAAGAATCTAGTTTCACACCATTAAAAGATTTGAATTTACCATATCATATGTTTTCGCTGGTTGATATTTGTGATAGCACTAAAATGATAACAGTGGAAGAAAGAGTATTACTTTACTATAAGTATGACAACAACCCAGTGAATTGCGTCAAAATTTTTAAAAGTATGTTCAGAGTGAAACCTTTCGGATTTCGGTTGTTACAATTCAATCTGTTTAACCACACCATGAATTATGGTAAACGTGATTCACTAACACTGTACGATGGTGACATCTACAATATAACTGCACCAATGATTGGCTATCTGGAAAATGGATCTCCAGATGAAAAGAAGCTTTTCAGAACTGACGGTTCTAGCTTGAGTGTGAAACTGTTCGCTAACGGGGCTTCCGCTATACACGGTTTCATCGCTGAAATTGTAACTTTGCCGATATCTGCAATTGGATTCAGTAAGTTTTTTTTATTAGACTTACTCGAATAACAAACATACAATCCGCG
This sequence comes from Heortia vitessoides, assembly GCA_020976665.1. NCBI lineage: Eukaryota > Metazoa > Arthropoda > Insecta > Lepidoptera > Crambidae > Heortia > Heortia vitessoides. Next base: position 8,708,753 of record JACJUM010002543.1, read on the forward strand.
TGATAGTAAGAGTCACTGCAGCCTATAGACACTCGTAATATCACAAGAATATTAATTACTAGCCTTGTAACTTGAAGATATTATGTAATTTTACCCAGTAATTTCACTGCATCTCTCACCGTTCAAACCGGAATACAACAATGCGAACTCTGCTGTTTGGTGGTAGAAATAGGTGTGAGTGATGTACCAATGCAGACCACCTTTGTATGAGGTCTACCTCATACAAAATTGCAAGTAGTAAAAAATGCTAATCTCAAACAAAAAATCCAAATACATTTTTTTATGTACCTATTTTATCAACAGATCGCGACGTCCAACACAATATATCCAACAGTGAATTCATGAACAACCGGGACGGTGCGATCTCATATCAATCAGTCGGTGAGGTCAACCCTTTGGTTGCTATGATTCGAAACGAAATAAATGGGAACTGCCTCAAACTATATGGAAATTTCACATCTTGTCAAGCTGCTGTTAAGGTTGACGTGCAAAATACGCAAACGCTGGTATTTCGGGTAATTATATGCGAATCAATCAATCAATCTATACGAATATGTATTATTCTATATGTATGTATCAATTATTCCATTCACTTTGTTGCCTATTTTATTTCAGAATAACCTTGTCCGTAACAATGTAGGCGGTTTACTTGTTCGAGCTGATTCTAGGGGATCAGCGACTTCTCTCCGAGGCTGGATTCACAATAATCTCTTCCTTGCCAACCATGATCTACCGTGTCTTCAAGTCGAAGGTAAAATAGATATGTCATTTTGGTTTATTATGCAAGTATAGTTTATATATTTAAAAGAACTCTCCGCAGCAGCCAGCAGCCCTCCCATTTGTCATAAAAATAATGTGATATAGCCTATGATAACTCAGAAAGAATATAGTTTTCTATTTGTGAAAAAAAATCAAAATCGGTTCAGTATTTTTAAGCCTATTTGTTACAGACAAAAACACAAATATTTTCTCTTTAGTATTAGTATAGATGTTACAATATTAACAAATGTCACATTTCCCTTTTAGGACGTCAATCTTCACCTTACCAAGAAGTTACCATCTATAGGAACTACTTCACTCAAAATCATGTTCAGTTCAAAGATGTCATTGTACTTCGCCAAGTTGTATCAAACTTCACCTTTAATTTCGTCCACGATAACACTGGGCAGCGAATACTAGAGGTGTCAGGGTTCGACAAAGTACGACTGCCTATTTACCAAACCACCTCGCACAACAGTTTCTACAAGTAAGTATTTATAGTTAAATTCAAAGTCGATTAAACCATCATCATAGTTAGCCATAGGACATCCACTGCTGATGGCATTTCTAATCGTTCATTTATCTAATTTGTGGTTGGATATCTTACACTTCGCTTGCCGGTATTTGGTCTTCAACCCAGACATTACGACCCAATCGGTCTTCAGCTATTCTTAACGACCTATACACTACTACTTCAACTTGTTAACCCGGACTACCAGTGGTCCCCAAAAATTT